>JBDJHY010162371.1:0-12567 GCA_039654485.1 Withania somnifera | reverse complement strand
AAGATTTAATTGCGATTAGGATATTATTAGTTGAGAATCAGGATGGAGGATATCCCAAAAATGTCATTTAGGCTTCCATATGGTCACTATGAGTTCTAGTGATTTCTTTTGGGTTAATTAATGTACCTGCAGCCTTTATGGATTGATGAAAAATTCAATCCCCATTATTATTTCTTTGTTATATTTTTCTCAATGATATTTTGGTGTATTTAAGGAGTAAGGAGGACTATGAGCATCATTTGCGGATTGTTCTTCATATTTTGAGAGATCATCAATTGTATGCCAATTTCCCAAGTATGATTTTTGGCTTGAGTGAGTTGCATTTCGTGGATGTTTGGCATACAAATAGGGTATTATTGTGGATATAATTGAGGTTATTTCTGTTCGTCATTGTCCTTGACCGACTACTCCTACAGAGGCTTGTAGCTTTGTTGGGCTACCTAGATACTACCATTGCTTTGTTGAGGGGTTCTCTTCTATATTAGTGACATTGACTAGATTCATTGGAAATAATGTTCCTTTATAGTGGTGTAATTATTTTCAAAGTATTAAGACTATATTGACAACTTCTCTTGCATTGAGATTGCCAGTTGAGGCTTAGATTCGTTTGAATTATTGCAATGCTTACAGTTTAGGTCTTGGTTGTGTATTGATGCAGCAAGGTCAAGTAATTCTTATGCCTCTAGATATATTAAGATTCATGAGAGCAACTACCCTACCCATGATTTGGATTTGGCGGCGGTACTCTTCTCTTTAAAGATTTGGTGCCACTACTTTATGGAGTCCATCATGAGATTTTCACAGATGTTGTAGACTTTAGTATATTATGTGTCATAGGGAAGCTTAATGATCTCTAGTGAAGGTGGATCAAGTTCCTAAAGGACTATGATATTACCATTTTGTATAATCTAGTTAAGGAAAATGTGGCAGCGGATGCCTTAAGCAGAAGTCAAAGAGTATGGGTACCTTAGCCACTTTTTATGTTTCTAATAAGTCATTAGATTTAGACATTTAGTATTTGGGTAACTAATTAGTTAAACTCGAGCTTAAAGATTCAGACTACATTTTTTCTAGTATTGAGGCTCGTGCTTCATTCATTAATCAAATTCAGCAGCGTCATTTTGAGGATCCATACTTGGTTGATAATTGTGATCATTTTTTAAGGGGTGATCCTTACAATCTACATTAGATATTTAAGGTATTTTGAGGCTTGAGGGTTGTATTTATGTTCCTATGGTTGATTTCTAATTCAGTTAATCCTCCGTGAGGCCTAAAGTTCCTGTGATTCCATCTATCTAGGTGCAGCGAATATGCATAGATATTTAAGGAAAATTTACTTGTAGAGTGGTATGAAGAGAGATATTATCGAGTTCAGTTCTTGGTTATTGAACTATCGGCAGATAAGTTTGAGCACCAAATACCAGATGTTTTGATGCATAGGCCTCCATTCCCGAGTGGAAGCGAGAATGGATCACTATACCTTTTATTCCATACTTGCCTCGAACCCCTTATAGCCATGATTCTATTTGGGTTATTGTTGATATATTTTCTAAATCTATGAACTTTATTCTAGTTCATACTGCTTATAGTGCAAAGAAGTCATCCTTTATTTATCTCCAAATGGTCAGAATTTATGGAATTTTTGTTTCTGTCATCTCTGATCGTGATACTCAATTCACATCTCAATTTTTTAGAGTGGCTTAGTGTGGTATGGGTAGCTAGGTCCATCTCAGCATAAATTTCATCCCCATATAGATGGACAGTTTGAAAGGACATTTTAAGTCCTGGAGGACATGTAGATGGCATGTATTCTTGATTTTAGTAGGTCTTGGGATTAACACTTGGCCTTCCAGAGTTTGTGTATATCAATAGCTACCACTCCAGCATTCAGATAGCTCTATTTGATGCTTTTTACTCTAGATAGTGTAATTCTCCTATTGGTTAGCTTGACGGGCTTGAGTCTAGGGTGCAGAGTATATATTTACTTTTACGATTCATTGGACACGGTTCGGTTAATTCAGGATAGACTAAGGGTAGCTCAGAGTAGAAAAATAATTTATTCAGATTGTCATCATCGTACCTTAGAGTTCAATGTAGGTGATAGAGTTTTCTTGAAGGAAGTAATAAGGTTTGGGAAGTGGGGCAGCTTAACCCCCGATATATTGGCCCATTTGAGATGCTTTATCAGATTGGTAGCGTTGATTATAAGTTAGCTTTTCCTCCAAGTGTTTTAGCTTTCCATTCAGTGTTTTATGTATCTATGTTGAGAATGTATATCCCAAATTAGTCTCATGTGCTTCATTAAGATCCTGTTCATGTTGGTGAAAGATTATCAGTTGTTGGGGTGTCGGTTTTGGTTTTAGATGGATAAGTGGGAAAGTTTAGGTCTAGGAAGATTCCCATGGTTACGGTTCGATAAAGGCATTATCTCATGGATGAGGATACTTGGAGATCGAGAGTGAGTTGATATCCCAGTATATGAATTTTTTTGAGTCTTTAGGTATTTCTTTGTTTTAACTTTCGTGGACAAAAGTCCTTTTCAGTAGTGGATGTTGTAGTGACCCTTATGATCATTTTTGTAAGTTTTGCATTTTCTTGTATGTTAGATCTTTCCTGTACCGACCCTTAGTCATCTGTGACTTATTGGGATCAGTAATTTGGTTTTAGGGTCATTCACTTGGTCGTTATGTCTGTTTCCCTATTTTAAAACCTTAACTATTAAAATCACTGACTTCAGTCATCATTCTATGTAAACAACTTGGAATTGAATTATGGCTATTCTATCAACTTGATAACATGGATATTGGTCTAGATTGACTAGTGGTTCGGGTACAGAAGCTTTGGTTTTTTCCTTTATATCATTTTGATTGATTTATGTATTTTCTAGTTTATATAATTAGGTGGTAATTTTGTGATTAGAGTCTCGGATTTAAAATTGACTGTTCATTAGCCCCTAATATATCAAGTTTGGATTAGGTGAGTTGTTGGTTTTAGCTTTAGGCTAACTAGCTTATTTTGGAGTAGTCAGTTGGAAAGTTGGTTATCTTAGCAAAGTGTTGGCTTTTATAAACATTTCTTTGAAAAAACCCCGGATCATAATTTCGTCAGCGCTATTGAGTATGAAATGTCATTTTCATAAAGGTAGCATGTTTGGTTTATGTTTTTTGGGTTAAAAAAACTTCCGAGAATCATTTTGAAGTTTTTTTTTTTTTTGGTTGGCTAGTTTAAGTTGTTGCTGGTGCACAACATTTCCTTTTATGTGATCCCGTGGATTTTTGAAGCGATCTCCATGAAGAAATGTTGATCTTACTTTGTGATCACGTGTGTTCCTCACACGATTGCATCCCTCTATCCTTTTATTCTTTGCAATCACGATGTCTTCCTTGTTCCAGCTACATGATTGCAACCATGACCTATGCAATTGCATATAGTAATATGTTACCATGTATAAATACCTATAATTTCATGAATTTTAGATATTGATCTTCATTATTTCACTTCAGAAACCTCTATTAAAATTCTCGAGTCCTTGCGTATAATATTGGCTAACATTGGAAACAATGTTTCTTGAATTATTGGTAAGTTTCAACTTTAATTTCTCCAAATTTAATCTATGGTTTCCCAAATTCTCAAAGTTGGTTCTTAACTTTAATCCAGTGTTACTTTCTTATTTCTTGCTTGTTTTAACTCTAAATTTTGGGTATGAGTTTTGTACATTGTGGGGAAAATTTTGGTACCTTTTATTCAGAGTTTTGGGTTCTTTGGCCCCGAGGCCCATTTTGACTATATTTTTAATACAGTTATAATTATAGCATTATGGGTATCGTTTGCTTTTTATTTATGTGCTTGTTAGTTTTGTGATCGTTCAAGCTTGTTTGTGCATTTTTAGAGATGTTAAAGCTATCTGGGCCTATTCTACTCAGCATTTGTGAACTTATCTTCGGACATCAGGTACTCTATGGCTTACCGATCTTAGACATGGCTTATATGGGAAATAATTGAAGTGATTAGTCATTCTTGGGTTTGGCTTTCTTGGTTTGGTTCCCATGACCCGGTTCTCCTATTTAGACCACTTCTTGGCCACATATTGGTGTTGCATTCATGATTATAGTGACCATGTGACCCTGAGTGGTCTTAATTGACTCTGGAACACAGATGGTTGATTATCAAGAATGTTCGTGAGTCTCAAACATCAATTAGCTGGTTTCTAGATGTTGTAATATGTGTGTTTGTGCAAGGCCGATAGGACTTGTTTGAGATATTATTGTGATTGAGATATTATTATGATTGATTTCCATTGTTTTATGAAAAAGAGCCCAACATTGCTAATTTTTAAACCATTGCATGGAATTATGGGCCCATTTTCAGTATTATGAGATTAAAATGAGTATTTTTGAGATGTTTTACCAGATTTGATGACAAGTAGGCTATGTAAAGAGCTAATCTCAGTTTTGAGTTATTACTAGATTTGGTTTTGAGGGATCTAGATGTTGATTTCATTTCAAATTTATTTTTAGTTGTAGTATGGCACGATCATTGATACTTAATTCTTATACAAACCCTATAAAGGTATGAATACAACTTATGTTTATATAACTATAGTTTACTTTATGAGTTGGGTTGTATATGGTTTCTTCCTACATGGACCTTGCCGATAAGGGCTTGTAGGTGACCGGAGGAGGGGTATATGGGGGGATAGAGGTATATGGGTTGTGGCCTTCCATAGGCCCTAACTACCGGGTTACAAATCATGGTAGGATCCCACGATTTACTTTAATATCATCTTACTTCCATTATTATACATTTTATATTCTTAGGTGGTGTTTGTTATTTTTATTGTCCAATAGGATGGGGTGCCGGAGGATTGGCATTCGTCTTTGTTTGCTTCATTACTTATTTCTATTTAGCATACTATTATTAATTGAATATATCCTATGGCTCTATTTTATGTTCTCTTATTGTTACCCCTGTGGTAGTTATCCTTTCTTCCCATTCTCATTAGTTTAGGTTATTGATATACCGTCATTTTGTATTTATTGTATATCTTATTATCTGAGCATGGATTCATGTACGTTCTTTCCTTTATTTGCACGAATCTTCCTTATTGCAGCTAGCTATCTTGGATATTTATTTTCCTTTATCTTATTAGCTAGTTTCTCTATTTTCTTGACTTGTTTGGAATTCGTGACTTGTATTCTTTATCTTTCTATTTGCTTCTTTTATTTCTTAAATAAGACAGTCGTCTGATGATGCCTACTGGGTAACCATTATTTTGGTACTCGTACTACACTTATGCATCTTTTTTGTGTAGACCCGAGTAGGAGTGATCCACATTGATTCAAAACATGTGTTGATGTTCTATTGTTGACGTAGATAATGGCTTCTACAATCTAGAGCTTATCTTTTACCTTTTCTTACATTTCCTTCTATTATTTTCTTTCGATACAGACATTGTATTTTCTATATCAGACATTGTACTCTATTTAGTGGATTATGTATCGGATACTAGGTTTTTGGGGGAAGTTAATTCATTAGCATTAGACTTCCACTTATGCCTATCACTTAGTTATGTCATATCTTTTTATTTTAATTCATGATTTATTCTATGTGTGCTTGTTTGTGTTGGACCAAAGTTGGTTCACAAGAATTATTCCGATATGTTTTGATTGATGATTAAACCGTTAGTCAAAGATTCGATGTTAATGGAACTCCTACAAATACGAGAATATGTTCATGAATGTGATCAAATATCAAAGGAACATTCTAGAGCTTAATCAACTCATTTTTAGGCATTTTGAGTTCTCAAAATGAAGTATTTGTAAAGAATTAGAAAGCTTTTAGTCGATCAATCTCAAGGATTATTCGACCAATGTGTTTCAAGATTGAAACTGGAAAATAGCTTTAGTCGACCAACAAGGAGTGTTAGTCGACCAATCGAGGCAAAAATTGAAAAAATGATTTTCCAATGGCTAAATTGATCAACAATTTAATGGGAATTAAATTGGAGTATTTGGCATTAATTTGAAGATTCAAAAGAACATTTTGGTGACACATTAGTCGACCAACATGGCAATGTTAGTCGAGTAAGGTGTACAATCCAAATAAGCTACTGCAACAAGTGTTAGTTGACTAAAAACTCAAATTAGTCAACCAAGAAGGGTGTTAGTCGACCAACACAACATTCTGGTCCACCAATCATGTGTCAGAAGCATTTATGAATTCATTTAATGAGACATAATGACTAGATTTGCTTCACCAACGGCTATATCAGCTTGGGCATCTATATATACACATTAAGATTGTTTGAACACAGGAGAGGAACACACTACAACTTCATATATCATTCCCATCTCAAAATTAAGTGTTCATCACTAAATTTCTAGAGTACAAAGTTCTTAAGCTATTTTTTGTATCCTAAATCTTTGTACAATTGTTCTTATTTGTATTTGTAAGTTGTAAAGATTTCTCGCTTAACTAGAAAGTGAATAGAGTTCTAACTTAGCTAGAAAAGTGATTGTGAGGGGTTGAGAAACAATAGAGACATTGTTTCTAACTCAAAGTAGTAGAGTTGAGAGACTTAGAGGTAGTTTATAGCTTTATTGTAAAGGGTAGTTCTTGAGCCAAAAATCAAGAAATTGTAAGAGTTCTCACTAAACTAGAAAGTGAATTATGCTAGTGAAAAAGCCTAAGTTGGTGAACTTAGGTAGTGGAGGTAGGCAATGCCAAACTACTATAAATCCCTTGTGTGATTTATAGCTTTTGCATTGCCTTCTTCCATTCTGCAAAAAGAGTCAAAAAACCCAACACATTATTCAACCCCCTTTCAGTGTGGTTTAATCTTCCAACAATTGGTATCATAGCTTGGACTCTTGTTAAAATATTAACATCCTAAGAGTTTAAGATTCAAGATAACTCCTACCACAATATTACCCTTTTTGAAGAAGGCACTACCACAAATAGACCCCCAAAATTCAATAGTGTAAACTATTCTCTTTGGCAGAATAGAATGATAATTTTTATAAAAAGCCAAGATATTGAGCTTTGGAAAATCATCTTACATGGTCCAAAAATTTCTCTTGATGCTCATGGCAACATAAAGGATGAATTGGATTACAATGATAAAGATTGGAGGCACGATCATGAAAATTTCAAGGCTATACAACTAATCTTTTGTGCACTTACTATTGAAGAAACCAATAGAGTTTCATCTTTCAAAAGCGCAAAAGAAATATGGGAATGTTTGGAGGTCACCCATGAAGGAACCTATTGAGTCAAGGAGACAAAAATTAAGATGCTCCTCTATGACTATGAGATGTTCGAGATGAAGAAAGGAGAACCAATTTTAACCATGATGGATAGATTCTCAGAAATTATCTATGATTTGAACTCCCTTGGAATGCACATCGAAGAAAATTAAAAGGTAAAGAAAATTCTCCACTCTTTACCATTTGAATAGGATTCTGAAGTAACGGTTATAATGGAGGCTAAAGACCTCAACGTTTTAGATTTCAATGTATTAGTTGGTTTTTTAATCAACTATGAAATTATTTTAAAGATAGAGATGGAAGGAAAAAGTCCATAGAAAGAAATATTTCCTTAAAACATTATTCTAAATATGAGGAAGAAAGTGATAGTAAAATCCTCTATACTGAAGATGAAGATGATGAGGAACTTTCTCTATATGATAAGAACTTGAAAAAGCTCAAATAACTTATACAAAGAAGGAAGGAAGATCTTAGAAAATCTCCTATGATAGATCAAAGAAGGAACCCCACCAATGGTAAAAGACTATTTGGGGATGCTTGCTATTGTTGCGGAAGAAAAGGCAATGTTGCAAAGGATTGCAATTTTCCATCCACTTCCAACTCCTCCTATGATAAAAATGATCAAAACAAGAGGAAGGAAGTTCTTATAGCAACTTGGAGTGATGAGGAGATTGAAGATGAAGAAATCCATCTTGCACTTATGGTAAAAAGCACATACTCCTCCAATGAAGAAAATGAGGTATCATGTTCTAACTTTCATAATTTGAATATGAATGATATGCTTACAAGTAATTATCTTGATGATAATGAATTATTTGTTGACAATGATAGATTGATGATGATTTATTTGAGGCATATAGCTTGTTGCAAAATGACTTTGAAAAAGTCATTAAACTGTACAAATGCCTAAAGAAGGATAATAAGAGTCTCATCATTGAAAATGATCATTTAAATGAAAAGGTGAATAGCCTTAATAAACTTGTTTCTAATAAGGTTGATTGTCCAACTCTTGATATATCTTCTATGCATGATGATTGTCTTCAAAAGCAAAATGAACTAACTAGTGAAATTGATAGACTAAAGAGTGAATTCTCTTATGTAATTGGTAAGTTCACTAGTGGCAAAGAGAAATTTGAAGAAATGTTGTCTTTGCAAAGATTCTCAATGTGCAAGAATGGTATTGGTTGTGATCCTTTTAAAAAGGATTCTTCATTATTGACCAAATTTGTGAAAAGCAAAAATGACAACTGTTCTTGTTTACATGATTTGCCTACATGCTCTAAATGCTTAAAAGTAGGACATAATTCTTATAATTGTAAATCTTTGAGAAGAACAATCAAGGTTAAGAAGGTATGGATTGTGAAAGGAACCAACCTTTCAAACCGAGTTCATGTGACTAACGCAAAAGGACCCAAAGTTTCTTGGGTACCTACCAAGAGAAAAAGTGCTAATTTTGCAAGAACAAGCAAGAACGCAAGTACCAACTAGCGTATAAATAGAGGATGCATGATGCTCATGAGTAGTGACCAAGGTTGCATCACTATTTGATCATAAAAATCAATGTAAGTATTGTTATACATATCGTAAATATGTTTGACATGTTATCAATTTGTTTAAATCATACATGCATACATATTCATCAAAATGATCCAAAGGAAACAATTTGAGATTAAGACGATATGTGAAAAGGTTTGATGGCTAAAACAGAGAATCTTTGTCCCTGGAAGACTTATTAGTTGACTAACAAGATATATTGGTCGACTAAACTGGGGAGGAATTTAATTTTTGGTTACTGGAAACTAATTGGTCGAGTAATAGACCTTTTTGGTTGAGTAAAGGACACATTGGTCAACCAAAGTGAACTTTCTGGTCGAGTAAACTGGCAACGTTTGTTGTATAAATTTGATCTGAACACATTTTCAGTATACCTCACTATATACCCAAAAACCCTCTCAAAAGACTCATTATCCACTCATAAAAATATTTATTTCATCTTGGTATCAATCTCACAACCAAATCATTACTCAAATTTAAAATGCAAAATCTTTTAAAAAATGTGAAAAATCCAAATATTGAATCAAACCTTCACCATTACTCAAATCGTTGGTGTAACCTTTTGATGATTACCTATTTGGATCTACATTAATCATTCTTCATTCATGACTACTTGTTCTTTGAAAATGTGATGAATATTATTCATGATTAATGCTTGAAAATCTTTTCTAGCCTCTCATTGGTTGAAGAGCATATGTTAATTGCATCGGTTAATGTTAATGATATGCATTTTGATTTGATTAAAGATATTGGTTATACAAGATTATGCATTTTTGGTGATTATTCATTGGTTAATAGCATATTGAACATTGATGGCTAAAGCATGATATCGAACAATATGATGATATTGAACATATTGAAAAAATGATGCTTCTTGACATATTGTCTAATATTGTCTAAAAATTGGTATCAATATTAAAATTGGTTAATTATATTATTGGTTCATATTGCCTAATATTGCTTTTAAATCTCTACCTAGGGGGAGAGATATGATCTTGCTTACTCATCATATGATATTGGCTATTGCATCTTATGTGCTTAAATGTTATTATTTTGGTATCAATGAGATTAATTTTGTGAATGACGAAATGGGAAAATTCTACAAGATTGTGATCCATTTCATATTGATGTTGTTTATGTTTAATGATAAACCTCTTCATGCGTAAACAAAATTGGTATCTATTATGATTGATGGTTGATATTAAACATGCCTATATTATGAAACTCTCAATGTTGTTATTTGATATTAATGTTAAAATGTGTTATTAACTACTGATGTTGACAAAAAGGGGGAGGAATATATAAGAAATATAAGGAAAAGATTGAGGAGAGAATATAAGATTAAATAGGAAGAGAAGATTTGAATACATTAATAGAATTGAATTGATGATTGATCACAAAAATAGGGAGAGAGATACAGATTGAAAGAAAAGAGATGTATGAAAAGATAAAAGAAAGAACTGATATGAATTGCTTTTCTTGATTTGAATTGTTATCATGTTTTTCTTTAAACTTGTACAAAGGGGGAGAAAGTTTCTCTCACAATATATATTGATTTGCTAACCCAATGACAAGGAATGATATCCTTGATCGAACATTGTTTTAATTGAATGCAAGGTCTTAAAAGGAGACATTAACTCTTTTCTTAAGATTTTGTCATCATAAAAAAGGGGGAGATTGTTGGACCAAGGTTGGTTCTCAAGAATCGTCCCAATGTGTTTTGATTGATGACTAAACCATTAAGTCGGAGATTCGATAATAATAGAACTCCTACATATACGAGAATATGTTCGTGAATTTGGTCATATGTCAAAGAATCATTTTGGAGCATTATCAACATGTTCTTAGGTACAAAGGTTGTACTATGCTCTTGGTTGGCTTCCATGAGCATGGTGACTCCTTTAACACTTGTTGAAATAGCCTTAGGGGCTATGGTTGTTTTCATAAGCTTATAATATACTCTGTAAACCTAGGCATGTTCTAATGTTTGCAACAACCAAAAGTCAGATAATTTATAGAGATATATGTATTGATACACTTGGTTAGATACAAGAACCATATTATATTTGTAACCCTAGATTTGTTTCACCATGGATTCCACAACCTTAGAGTTGAGAAATCAGCGACTAATAATTATAAAGAACAAGTATCCTCTTCTGTGCATCAATATTCGAAAGTATAATAAGGTGACTATAAAGAACAAGTATCCTCTTCTGTGTATTGATGATTTATTTGATCAGCAATTGGGTATTATGATGTTCTCCAAGATTGACTTGATGTTAGGTTACTAATAGTTGAAGATTAGAACATCTTATGTCCCTAAAATGGTCTTTAGGATAAAATATGCCCACTATGAGTTTCTTCTGATGTCATTTGGATTGAGTAATGCTCTTACGGAGTTCATGGAGTTGTTCATTTGGGAGGGTAGTTGTATGCAGTCCGTACCACTACATCAGAGGTAAGATAGAGAGGTTTTATCCTAAATAACCTCGACTCAAGATCAAAAAAATCTAGAAAAGGACATAATACAAGAACAAGTAGCAATGGGTAGTAAAACAGCAACGGATAATAGTAGATGCAAGACAACTACAAAATAATATTAAACACAATCTACCTGAAATAAAAAACTTCACAAAAATAGAATAACACACTTCAAGCAATGAACTATGACTCCTATAACAGAAGACATATCAAGTAATCCTACCTATTAATAAGAAAGAATTGCATCGTACTAACCTTCTACCCGAATACGCGTCTTCCACACCTTTAAATCTAAGGGAATGTCCTCAATAAGTTGTAACTATTTCATGTCATGCATAATCACCTCCCTCTAATATTTCTTCCTTCTACCTCTACCTCGCCTAATTCATCAATAGTCAACCTCTCACACCTCCACAATGGGGCATCTGTGCCCCTTTTGATAAAATATTCGAACCATCTCAACCTTATGCATCTTGTCTTAAACCAAAGTCACTCCTACCTTGTCTCTAATAACCTCATTCCTAATCTTAGAACTCTTAATAAACCCGCATATCTACTGCAACATCCCCATCTCCGCCACCTTCAACTTTTGGATATGGAAGTTCTTAATTGGCCAACGCTTCTCCCTATACAACATTCCTAGTTTAACTTCCACTCTATAAAACATGTCTTTAGGTGTAGGAGGATCTTTTTATAGCACAAAACTTCATATTCGAACTTCTATTTCATCCATGCAACACCGATAAGGTGTATGACATCCTCGTCAATCTATCTATTATCCTGGACCATAGATCCAATATACTTGAAACTATCTCTCTTAAGGATGTCCTGGTTACTAACATTCACTATCACATCATCCTCCTGTTCCACCTCACTGAACTTACACTCCAAGTACACATCTTGGTCTTGCTGAACCTAAGCCTTTTAAACTAAAAATTTATTTTTAAACCTCCAACTTATCATTAACTCCTTTGCGGATTTCATCAATCAAAACTACATCTTTTGTAAATAGAATGCACCATCGCACATCACCTTGAATTCTCTATGTCAAACAATCTATCACCAAGGAGAATAAAAATGGTCAAAGGGTCGATCGTTGATGAAAACACAATTAAATGAGAGAATACTTTGAGTCTCCTCCCACTACTCTTAGATGAGTCAGGGATCCATCATACATATCATTAATCAACCTAGTGTACACCATAGAATACATCTAGCCAACAAGCACCTCCAAAGAACCTCTCTATGAACTTCGTCGTAAGACTTC
>JBDJHY010162361.1:0-12568 GCA_039654485.1 Withania somnifera | reverse complement strand
TAATTAATATGCATTATAATTAGAAATTTGACAAATAAAAGTTATTCTATGTAACTTTATTAAGTGTATCTACAGTATTTCACTGAATCGATCTCTAATAAATGAAATCAATTTAATTTTTGTTCATATTTTTGACTTGATTTTGGCCAATTTATTGCATAAACTAGATAATTATATTCATTCAAAGTGGCATTTTTTAGAACTGAATTCTCGTACGCAAAGTCAATTTATTATGTATTTGTATCGGCAATTCACCATATTGAATCTCCCAAAGGAGTTTGATTTATCATCTCAGCCTTTTTTTGTTAACGCGTACAACCCATCTCAGGCCTTGTACAATCAATAATTCATACATCAGTTAAAGGAAAATAATAATTATAAGAAACGAATGTATATCAAGAAATTGCAACTTTACTAATACAACCTTCGTAAATTGCTTACATGCCAGGCTCTTGGAAATTCACTATCATCTAATCTTGCTAATTTATAACTACCTGGCTTATAAGTTTCAATAACCTGATAAGAGCCTTCCAAATTCGCCTCGAGTTTTCCTAATTTTTCAGCTCGGCTAGCTTCATTTCGTCTCAGGACGTACTGGCCCGGGCTAAACTGGGTATTCTTCACCTTGTCATTGTAGTACTTAGCCATAGCTTTCTTGTATTTAGCTTCAGAAATAGCTACCATTTCTCTCCTCTCCTCCAAGAGGTCAAGGTTCATCCTGAGCTCTTCTTTATTCCCTTACTCAACATAATTTAACGACCTCTGGCTAGGTACTCCGATCTCAGCTGGAATTACTGCCTCCGTCCCGTACATGAGACTAGATGGGGTTTCTCCATTGGGTAGTGAGGATTCTTCCTATACGACCACAGAACATGAGATAAATTATTAACCCAATCTCCTTTTGTTTTATCTAACCTCGTTTTCAGGCCTTGCAACAATGTTCTGCTTGTAACTTCTACTTGACCATTCTCTTAGGGGTGTCCAACTGAAGTGAATTGTTGAATGGTTTGCATTTATTCACACAAAGATTAAACAAATCATCTATAAATTGCTTTTCGGTGTCTGAAATGATCTTCTTCGGTATCCCAAATTGGCAAACAATGTTCTTCCAGAAGAAATTCAAAATCTTTTTTCCTATAAACGTGGCTAAGGGTTCCGTCTCTTCCCATTTGGTGAAGTACTCAATGGCCCCCACTAAAAAGTTTACCCTTCCCGGGGCTTAAAAAATGGACACGATATGAATCCCTTACTGAGCAAACGGCCAAACACTCTGTACTAAGACTAACTCCATCTGAGGACGTCGAGTTACTGGTGTGTGGCATTGGCACTTTGAACACTTCTAGATAAGGTCATGTAAATCTTGGAACAAGGTGGGCCAGTGATAGCCCTGCCTTAAAATCTTCTTTTCTGCTCTAAAACCCAAGTGGCTACTACATGAGCCCTCATGAATCTCCCGAATTATGTAGTTAGCTTGGACGAACCCAACACACCTCAGTATTGGTTGTAAAAAAAGACCTTTTATAAAGAACTCCATTCTCTAACATGTACCGAGGTGCTTTTAGCCAAAGCCTCCTCGCCTCAGCTAGATCCGGAGGGGTCTCTCCCAAGGTTAGGTATCTTACCACCATAGAAAATTTGACCACACATGTACTAGGCTGATGATCCTCTTCGGCCAACACTTGGTGCCCCCTCTTTTCTTTAGCCGAGGAGGCCAATTTGCTAAGCGCTCTCACCTTAGGGAACCTTAGTTATCTGAAAATAGGAAAATTCTTCTTGCAACCCCTTTACTACTTCCAGATATTTTTTCAATTGTGCATCCTTTGTCTCATAAGTACCACTTACTTGATTGACAACAATCTGGGAATTACTGAAGACTGAGAGTGACTTCACCTTTATTTGATGAGCCAGGTGCATACTTGCTATTAATGCTTTATATTCCATCGTATTTTTTGTCATTTTAAAAGTCAAACATAATACATATGTTATTTCCTCCCCCTAAGGACTTTTCAACAAGATTCTAGCCCTATTACCTTCCTTACTGGAAGCTCCATCTACATGCATGAAACAACAATCACTTGGTATTTTTGGCTTTTTATTTGCCACTGCCTTCTTCATAAACTGTCCTGTTTCCTCAGAGGTGGATTCAACCATTTCTACCAAAACGTTCGCTAGAGCTTGTCCTTTAATTTCTTTCCAATGTTGGAAATCAATTTCATGCTCTTCGATCTTGACTACCTATTTCATCAACTGCCCTGAGGCTTCCATCTTCAAAAGTACCTTCTTTAAAGGTATATCAGTTAACACACAAATAGGGTGATCTTGGAAATAAGAAAAAAGTCGTCGAGCTACATTTATTAGTCCCAACACCATCTTTTTAGTTGGTAAGTATCTTACTTCATCTCCTTACAAATATTTACTCACAAAATAGACTGGTCTCTAAGTTCCCTTATCCTCCTGTACCAGAACATCACTCACTACTTCCTCAGCTGCTACTAGATACAAGTATAAGGTTTCTCCTGTCTTCAGCACAGTCAACATTGGCAACCTCATCAGCTGTTGCTTTAGATCCTTAAAAGCCTTTTGACATTCCTTTGTCTACTAAAAATTTCTAGCATTTTTCAAAACTCAGAAGAACAACAACTGCTTTTCAGCTGACTTCGATAGAAAGTGACTCAACAATGCCAAGCATCCCGTTAACTTTTGTACATTCTTTAGACGTGTTAGAGATCTCCCATCACAGCAACCACTTTCACCTTAGAAGGATTCACACTCAACCCTTTCTTGGATACAACGTACGCTAGGAACTTACCCAAGCTGACCCTAAAAGCGCACTTCGTTGGGTTAAACTTTAGTGTTGTATGTCTCAGAAATTGAAGGACTTCTTCTAAATTCCTTAAGCTCATCACCAAGATTTTTTTATTTATGACGATGTCTTCCACATATACCTCAACAACTCTGCCAATTTACTTTGTGAATACTTTATCCACCAACCTTTGGTACATGGCTCCAGCATTCTTTAAACCAAAAGGAATCTTTTTTATAAGTAAATGTTCCCCAATCCGAAATGAAAGCGATTTTGGGGGCATCCACCTCATCCATGAGCACCTGATGATAACCCTTATATAAGTCTAGGAAACTCAAAAATTCATAACTTAAGACAACCTCTACTTTCTGATCAATTTCTGGCAAGGGGTAGCAATCCTTCAGATAATACCTATTTCGGTCCGTATAATCAATACACATTCTCTATCCTCCCCCTGACTTTTTTACCATAACCAGGTCGATAATCTAGGTCAAATACTTTACCTTGAATAAAATATCTGTTACTAGCAACTGTTCAACCTCAGTTCGGATGACCTAATTTCTTTTAGGTGTAAATTTTCTCTTTTTTTGTTGTACATGTTTGACTGTCGATCCACGTTCAGACTGTGAACCATCACCTAAGGTGATACTCCCTTCATGTCCAATGGGGACCAGGCAAAGACATCCTTGAACTCCTTGAGTAACGATACAATTCCCTGATGAAGTGCAGGATTCTGAGATGATCTGACCCTAACTTTCCTCTCAGGGAATTTCAAGTCCAATAGGACCTCAAGCACCTCATCATCTGCTTCCCTCGAAGGGACAATGTGAACTCTCTCCCGAGGTATGACCTCAGGTTGAGAAATCTGTAATTGCTACTTGTTCATCGCTGGCCCTTTCTTTTTAAGTACAATCCTCATACACTCCCGTGACACTTGTTGATCACCCCAGACTGTAGCTATTCCATGTTCCGTTGAAAACTTCATAATGAGATGGTAAGATGAAAAATTGATTTGGAAGGCATTAACAAATCTCGTCCTAAGATGACATTGTAAGGAGATGGTGCTTTGATTACATTGAACTCGACCATCATAGTTTTTTGCCTGGGGTAGTCTCCCACAGTAACTGGAAACCAGATGGCTCCTCCTGGTATCACCTCTCCTTGGGTGAAAGTTTGAAGCAGTTGATCAGTCTTCTGCAAACTACCTCGGTCAATTTCGAGCTAGTTAAAACTTGTGGAAAACATGACACTAACAGCGACACCATTATCCACATACACTAGGTGTACTTTTTTGTTTGCTAAGTTCATTTTTATGACCAAGGTATCAACGTGGGGAATTTCCCTGGGAACAACATCCTCTCTGAAAATGTGATAACCTTGTCTGATTTAAATCGTTTATGGTGAGGTTCCTCTAAAGTTGTTACTCTTCTCGCTTCCGCTTTTATAGTGGCTTATGACACCCCCTCCAGAGGCCAGCCAAAAATTACATAAATTACTCCTGTGATATTATTGTTCTGATTTTGAGGTGGGGGTAGAGGTGGTATCGGAGCTACATTCCCATATTGCTGTTGGGAACCTAGAGGAATGCAATTCAAATTAATATTACAATTCTGACCTGGATACCCTTAATTGTGATATTGGGGATATTGTTCTGAGGTGAATCCCATCTCCTGTATTGCTGGCCTCGTCCCCAACCTCCTTGATTAAAACCATGACCCCCCTGGTGCTAGTAGTTACCTCGGCCGCCTCGGCCCTTTCCTCTGGAGGAACTTGCCGCAGCAGCAGCATACTACTTCAAGATACCGTATTTCAAGTACTCCTCAAACTCCGTCATGAGATCCTTACACATCTCAGTCTCATGACCGTGATCATTATAAAAGTGACACCACAGGTTCCAAGATCATTTATGTGGTGGAGCCTGTAACTCTAGTGGTAGTCTCCACACATCTTGATGAAGTGAAAGGATCTCCGATCTCGTCTTTGTTAGCAGCGTCAGCTCACTTCGCTCCTTATTCAACCTGTTAAACTTGTTTTTCTTAGGGATCTTCCCCTTCTCTTCACTTGACTTCTTCTCAAACTTATTTCCCTCTCTCTTCTTTTTATTTGCCTCGTCCCCCATGGTAAAATTTCTAGCCACCTTAAAAAATTTCTATTTCATTTGTGGTGTGTTCCTCCTCAGCTTGGTATAAAGATAATCAGGCTAAAGTCCATTCAAGAAGGTTGATATAACAGCTGATCAGTCTTATGTTTAATATGTAGGCTTTCCTCCGTAAAGTGTTCTAGGTACGCGCTTATAGTTTCATCACCTTTCTACTTGACATTCAAAAAGTCAGCAGAATTCTTCTCTATCTTCTTTTTATTATAGAAACGAGCATTAAAAAGCTTGTCCATCTAACGAAATGATGGAATGTTGTTTCTGTGTAAGTCATCAAACCAGATCCTAGCCTTTTCAATCGAAAATTTGGGGAACATCTGCACAAATGCTCCATATTGCACTGTCTGTTCATCATCTGAAATTTAAACTGGGATAAGAAATCACTAGGGTCACTCGTCCTATCATAAGGTTTGATCGCTGGGGACTTGAAACCTTTTGATAAAGGAGCATTCATTATTTCTCTAGAGAAATGGTTAATCACATCCCCTGCTTCATCAACTCCCAGAATTTTATCCAACTCATTTTTAATGAAATTCTTTTCAGGAGTTTCTCTCTAGCTAACTCCTCCACTAGGACCTCGAAGTGGGCTCCGATCTTGACAAGGGCTATGACTTTGATGTCGTCCCTCAAACTGTTTTTCTTTCCATCTCTTCTGATGAGGATTCTCCTCATCAAAGCGCGAGTCAGTTGACTCCATTGAACTTCGTTGTGCTTCCTCATCACGTCTGTGATTTCTTCCTTGGCCAGGTTGAGCACCCTCATTGGACCTCATCTTGGGATGCTCATTACTCCATTCTTGAAACAAGGTCTGATGTTCCTAAGCAAATCTTTCTGCAGCCATTGAACGGATATTTGACATCGTCTGGTCTTGGTCACCCCGCCGACTGGAATGTGTGGTAGATACTCGACTAGCTTGTGCGCTACCTCCACAGCCACTAACACCCCAACCAATGCTGCCGCAGGCCGTAGCCATGCCACCATGACTCGCCCCTCGTGTGTTTCTACTTCTTATGGTAACCATCTTCTCAATGTATCTGAATTTTATTTTTTAAAACAAATATCTACAACTCAATTCCCACAGACGATGTCAATTGATGAATCTCAAAAGCTCACCAACAACTATATTGCTAAATCTACCTTACAATAATGAATGGCAGCAATGAAGTTAAGATAAGCACCTACAAAACAAAGCCCAGGGTGGTCCCCGGGGTAATTCTCTGATGCTTAAGTTAGCAATGAGCTTTAGAGGATTATATGAATATTCTTTGTAAATAGAATTGTGTGTGTACCTTTGCATTCCTGCTTTCTGGCTTTTATACCTGTCCCTTGTAACTTCCACTTTAGTGGGCGCTATAAACAGGGGGTAACCTCCGCAGAGGTTATTACCACATTAAACGCAATTAATAGTAATGACAGTGGGCGCTATAAACAGGGAGTAACCTTCGCAACAGTTATTACCACATTAAATGCATTAATAGTAATCACTTAATTACTACTGTTATTCTACGGTATTAATAGTAATTATTTAATTATAGTATTGATAGTAATTATTTAATTACTACTGCTATTCTACAAATGACATTTGAGAAAGATAGAGGTGTTTGGTATTTTTTTTTTTTGGAAAAATAAATAAATTTTTTATTTACTTCTTTATGTGGTTAGTAAGTAAAAGATATTATCTAAAGAGTAGTTAGGTATAAATTTATTTTCTTTAAAAATTAAAAAAAAAAAGTAAAAGTCAAAATTGAGGGTGGGGTTGGAGATGGGCTGGGATCGAGGTATGGGGTGGATTAACAAAAAAAATATTCTTTAACAAAAGCTTTTGCAAATATAAAAAAACTCATTTGAGGTAAAAAGTTCATGTGTGAAGTTAAAAGAGAGTTTTTGTTTCTCTTATATTCTGAAAGGAAGTCGTTTTATTAAATTTGAGGAAAATATGTTTATTTGAAAATACTTTTCAAAACGTTTATATCAATCAAACATAAAAAATTGAAATACATTTTCTGGAAAATATTTTCCTTTCTACCAAATACACTCAAAATATACACCACTTTTATCCCTTTCTTGTGAAATAAAAACGATTGGCTTATTACAAATCATCGATTCAAATAAAATATTTTAAATAAATATGAAAAAGTAGTAAAAAAATATGATCTAAATAATTAAAAGAAGAAGGTAAAAGAAAAGGAAGAGGAGGAGAGGAAATTACTTTTACAACATCGAAAATGGTCAAAAATACCTTCATACTTTTATAAAAGAAGAAGGTAAAAGAAAGAAAAGAGAAGAGGAGGAGAGGATATTACTTTTACAACATGGAAAATGGTCAAAAATACCTTCATACTTTTATTTATTAATTAAATTTATCCTTAATCATAATATTGAAATTAAAATTACTCGCACATATAAAACTTAACAAACATACCCTTTTATTTGACAGTCTCCACCATGACAAATCAAATAATTATATTATTCGACTTATCCACGGTCGTTAACTAATTATGTGATCATAATTAATCAAATTAATTTATTATATTACGTATTTTAATTTTAAATTTTTATATTTTTTTTCCTTTTCTTCTTTTCCTTTTTCCTTTTCTTGTTCTGCTTTTCTTCTCAAGTCAGCCACTAGTTTATTTAACACAATTTTTCCTTCCTTCATCGTAGGAAAATTTATGGGTAGAGTTGAAATCAAAATTAAATAAAGGGAAAAAAAGATTAAAATTTGACTGAAACTTTAAAGTTATCAAGAATCTTAAAGATTTTATGCACCTCCTATTTAATTTCCTCTTCCTTTTTTACCCACAACTTCGTCGGAAAATGAATATCAAATTTGGTGACTTTTCAACCACAATCAATGACAACTTAATCTCCGGTGACTTACCAGTAATAGTAGATCTAACTCTTTTTAAATATCTTTTAGTTATTTTTTTGTATTTTTTGATTGCTCTGATGTTTATTATTGTTGAAGCACCATAAATTTCAACAAGATTTAAATTGTATCAACATTTTCGATCTTTTGTCAAGAAGATATGCAACCCTCAAACTTAAACAATACGACACCACTTCTTAGAAGATCGAGTAAAGATAAGCACATTTGAAATCTTGAGATGTGCAATAACTCCATTGCCATAAATAAAATTAAAACATAAAATAAGATCAAAGTTTGAAACTATGAGCAAGTAAACATTCACTAGAGATAAAAGCAAATCAAATCTCAGTTAAATTAGAGGGAAAAAAAAGTTTTAGGATGCATTTATTTTTATTAAGATTGAGAAGTATGAATTTAAATACGCATCTGGATGATTAAGATGTTATCTTTAAATTTGAATATTGAATGATTAGGTCTGTTTGTTTTTTAATCTGAATGTGCATAACTTTTTATTTATAAATATATAATTTAAATAATTAATTAATAAAAATTTTTAAAATATTAATTTTATAAAATAAAATTAGTAATTGACTAAAAAAGTGAAACATCTATATTTGCTAGTAATGATTGAGATGATTTGTAGTAGTGGTAAAGCTGATAATAATTGGTGTTAGAAAATAAAAAGGGTGGTGGTGATAGTTATGATCGATAGAAAGTGATGGTGCATGGTGGTGGTTGTGATGTGAAATTAGTTAATATTAGTAGTTGAAAGTGTTGCTCGTAGTTGCTTAAAAATATGTGCAGGGTGATTGATGATGTATTGATGGTAATTGAAGACAATGTTAATTATGATGGTGGAGATAGTTGTCAGTAGGGATAGATTGAAGTGTTGGTAGATGTTGATAGTTATGGCAAAATGCGGTGACACCGATGACAACAGTGATGGTGGTGACTAAATTTGTGGAGTTGACGATGTACTAGTGATAGTTGACGGTGATGCTAGTTGTGATAGTAGAGTTGGTTGTGTCACAACCTGAATTGCGGATCATGATGGTACCTATTATATCACAAGTAGGAGAATCAACCCCGTAGTCTGTAGCCAGAGTAGAGGACTACTATATCAAAGGCAAAAGCACAATTATAATAAACAATATATGTATGAACATAACAGAAGTATAAAAAATAAAATAAATGCCCAAAACTCGGTATCAGTGTAATACAAACCTCTAAGAACAGAACAAGAAATTAAAATGTCTAATACAACTATTTCTCCAAAAATACATGGAGATCAAAAGAAATACTGAAGAGAAACAGGAAAAGCCAGATGTCAAGCTCACCGTGAATCCCGAAAAATTAATGTAGTCTGCACAAACAGCTATCTGTAATGAAGTTCGGGCATCTGTACTCGGATCTTCACATGTAAAGTATAGTATGAGTATAAGATGTCGAAGCAACCCGTACCTAGTAGGCTTCGAGGGTCCTACTAGGCACATAACAATAAATAAAACAGTAAATAATGGAGTACAATAAATATGGTCACAAAAGCAAATAGTACGCATGGAAGCTAGCTACTCAAATAAGAATCAAGTAACAAATACACATGTATCGCTAGCTAATCACATAACAAGATCTCAGGAAATGAAAAAACATATACCCCGAATCCACGCAACAGTATATATGAATAATAATAACAATAATAGGGAGTCAAAAAAATGGAAAGAACATGGACGGTATGCCGATAACCTCAAGTACAATGGAAAACTGATAATAGAGTACCACACACAATAACCCATATAAGAAGTAAGTCTCAAAAGTACACTACCGTAAATATGTAGTAAAGTAATAATAAAATAAATAATTTAAATATAAAAGTCATGCTCACCTTACGCCTTACATCTTAGCCAAGGTACACCGAAGAAAACAAGTGCAGAAAAGTAAATACAAACACATAAAGTAACCAATCCCGTGTACGTTCCTCCTCTGGTACCCGTAGGTCCAAGAGGCACAATCCATAGAAGGCTACGCTAAATATTCCCAGTATATCTCTCCTCCATCCAATACCCCCCATCTGTGTCGTATGAAAGCCCAGAGGCAAGGTCCATGGAGGTACGCTCACCACATACAATCTCTAACATCTTCATAACCTCACAAATCAAATCACAGAGCTCAGGGGTCTCAAAGTCTGGCATCTCGTGCCTCATATCAATAATATCATCAAGTTGTACTTGGCAAGTCATGGCGTAGAACGCCTCAGTAACGGTATCACCAATATCTTTAATAGATCAGGTATAATTAAGTCTCTATAACCATTAAATATGATAAGTGTCAAAAAATTATACTCACTTCGTACGACGACGGACTCAAGTGTCAGCGGATGTACTCACTTCCGAACAGAGTTGATCTCAAGTCCTAGCATTTATTAGTCAAATGATGTTTCTCGGTACCAGGATGTAAAGTCTGAGCTAAAATTAGTAAAATAGTATTACCGAGTGCTCGATACAATCCCGAATCTAAAACAGTTGAAAGGTCATTTACTTATATTATTATTATTATGTTATAATTTATTGGCTTATATCGTTAATAAATCAGTCTTTAGATATCATGGCTCAATACTCAATTGGTTATACTTGCCCAGCCGCAATTGTGCTCTCATCGGAGCCAAAGGCCCATCCTCTGGTGTCATGAATGCACAACATAACAGCAAGAATATATATATATGATCATGTTATAACAAGTACCTATACCCTACACAGGTATCACTAAACAACTCCTAAGTCATAGGCACCATATCAATCTGGATGCCAAAATATATATCAACAAAGGACAGATGAAAGAACGGTACAGGATCACTACAACCACCTAACTACCTAATACATGGATGCTATTTAGTACAATTATTAAAGCTATAAGCCCAGAGATAGCCCTACGGTGCCTACCTATCTTTCGACGATTAAGCACTGCAAGCTCACGAATATTACTTTGACTGATATCAAACTATCTCCAAATGCTCTGAAACTTTCGTAAAAGTATTTCATATGCCAATATGAGTTTACTGATATAATTTATGCTAAGTTCTGGACTGGACCTAAAATCGGGCCTAAATTAGGCTTGCGGGGCCTTCTTGTCGATACTAAAAATAAACTTCGCCATGGGGTTTCCAACATTACTAGGAACCTGTGCTCCAAAATTGAGCACAATTCGAGTAAGGGAAGACCCTTGAACAACACGGAGAAAATTGATTATAAAAAGGGCTAAAGGTTCAACTTTTGTGAATTTGTATGTTGAATTCGGAAAAGGAAACATTACTACGATGATTAATAACCCTAAGAAGCAAGGAATTATCATATAACTTCGCATATAATTGAAGGAATCAAGAAATTATGACCAGGACATTAATGGAGGAAGAACTCTAATTTTAATGAAATTTAACGGATGAAGTCACTTACAAAAGGTGGGGGTGATGTCCGAATTCTTCAAGGAACTTTCTATGAATTTTGTGGAAGTTTCCTAGACAATCGCACAATTTTTAGAGAGAAATTGAGGGGAAAAGTTGGGAAAATGATATGCAAAACGGGTTGAAAACTGAAGAATATACCTTCATGTACTGACTTATTAGACCAAAAGTGTCGATAAATCGGCACCTTTGACATTAGCAGGCACCGATTTATCAGAAAATTAACCAATTTATTGGTCATAGCTGAACCAGTATATAATAACTTTTTCTGAATTTCAACAAGAATTTTAGAAATGAATCAATGTCCAATTTTAACAAACCTAAATATGTATTTAATATGAAAAGCACATTTCGGATTCAACAAAATTGACATCGGAGGTCGTTTGAGCAAAAATGACCCCCAAACAAGACTTGGCCAAAATTATAAAATTTTTAACTTTCAACATAGCAACTCAAATCAAGCACAAACACTTTGGGAAGAGTACCAAGGGTCAAACTAGCCTAAATTCACCATTTCGAAGCTGATGGAAGCATCAAAATTTCGATCCAACACTCTGAACACTAAAATACCACTCACGCTCCAATGTAGGCCTTAAACTTAACTACAATCCATAAATTTGCATAAATTGCAAATGAAAACTCCGAAACACAAACTTAAAGTTAATCGTGAGTTTGTTTGGCATTCTGAAGCTAACAAAACTATCGAAATTTAATTACGAGATCGTCTTGAATGAAACTCGGCTTTGGTCAACGAGGACTTAGCTTCAGGCTCTAAAACAAAAAATTTAAGATATTTCTCAACTGAGCTGCCAGAGATCCGAACTACCGGTCCTAGTAAGTCATAAATGACTTAGGGAAACTACTAAAATACTCTAGAATACAAAATGTCACGTATTTTTATCATATATAACCGTCAGCATCCACTGCTAATAAGACTTTCATCCCCGAAAGTCAAGTAAAAGCATGAATTAAATAGGAAGAAAAAGTACCTGATGTCTCAAACAACTGTGGATACTGCTTCTACATCTCACTCTCGAACTCCTAAGTTGCTTCCTCGACTGGATGGTGCCTCCACTCCCTAACCACTGGAATCTCTCTGGACCTCAACTTTCTAACATCATTAGCTAAAATTTTCACAGGCTCCTCAACAAAGGAAAAATTTTCATCCAGCTACACTGAATCCTCTCGAATGACATGAGACTCATTGAAAATATACCACCACAACATCGAAACATGAAATACCGGATGAACAGCTAAAAGCATAGGAGGTAAGGCCAACCTACAGGA
>JBDJHY010162343.1:0-12568 GCA_039654485.1 Withania somnifera | reverse complement strand
TTTTGTCGATTCCTTTGAGTCCAAAATATGTTTTCCACTCCAAAAGCATATAAGGTTTTTCAATTTGGACTCCGTTTCAATTCCGAGACCCTATTTGAGTTTTCGAAAAATCTGCAGCCTAAGTGTCAATCACGAAAAGATGCACAACGTGCTTCTTATCGTGAAGACTCACTATTTCACCTAAAATTCCATCACGATAAGGATCATGATGTTATATTGGTCCTGAAGATCAGTTTTTAACCCTTTTTGACCCCAATTTCTTCTATTTACCAAAACATTTGGTCCCACCCAGTTTTGGAGCTCAAAATTCTCTCAAACTTGATTCAAAGTTCAGGGAAGAGATTTTCCATCTTCCTCAACATCGTTGTGCATAATTGGTATATTTCTTTTTCCTTCTTCCTTTCTTTCTTCTTCTTCTTCCTTAGTTTCTAACTTCTTTCTCCATTGTTGGGTATGAACTAGGGTTGAAGAAATCATTCCGTAACTTAATTTCTTCATTATTAGCATGTATGGTTCTCCAAGAGTCTCTATTTCATCCAAATTATAGCATGGTTATTGTTTTTATTGATTATTTAAACACCTTTTACCCAATTCTTTGTGGGTTGATTTGAAGTTCTTTCGTTGCTCGCCTTAAGCTCAAATTTAGGGTATGGGTTCCTGGCATAGTTGGGCACCCTGTGGTGAATTTCATTGCAGCATTAGACTCATGTTGACTATTGACTTGTGGAACTCATTAGCGCGGTTTCAGATTGATTGGAGAACGTTTGATTCAGTCGGAGTGCAATTTGTGATTATTGCAAAGCTTTGTCGTCAGATGGCAGGTAGGTTTTCGTGGGCTAATTTTGATACGGGACCGGGACTTAGTATTTATTCAGTTGCCTGTGCAGGGCATAGGTTGTGATTACAACATGCTATCTATGCGGAATATGCCTAATGCTACTTCTTCTTTATGCATTCATGACACAAAGAGACCGATCTATGGCTCCGATGAGAGTGCATTAGGGCTGTGTAGTATCACCGCTTGATATGTGAGCCTTGAGGGCTAATGTTGAGATTTATGATATGATGGTGATATTTTATGACAGACATGGATAAATGGTGATTTAAAATAATAACACAAGTAATGATTTCACTGATTTAGCCTCGACATAGTATTGAGCACCCGGTTATACTACTTTTATAATTTTTAGTCCAGGATTCGTCCTTGGCACCGGGACTTACTCATATATATGTTTTTATTACTAAATACTGGCACTCGAGACTGTCTTTTATACGATAGTGAATACAGTGATGGGACTTGAGACCATCTCTAATACGACAATAAATACAACGTTTGATACAGAGGTTGATGATGACATTATAGACCATAGGTTATACAACCAGATTGATGATTTCGAAATACTATAGGCAAAGGATCGCTTTAGTTATGATTTTTGGCATGTGATGCGGGGTTCTGGTTCTTACCTAGGGATGTGAGGTTCCTTTGACAATTATGTGTTAGTTACTTTTCTCGCACTTGTTTTCTTTAGTGCACCCCTGGCTAATAATGGTAATGCCTCCGGGTGAGCGTGATTGATTGTAACGCACTGAGCATTTAATAGTTTTACTTTATTCTTATTTTAATGCTTATCTGTTATTACTAATCTTTTGTGGTTTCTTGTGATGTGGGAATTGGTGCTTATTACTGCTGTTCTTTCTTTTATCCTTTTTATTAAGGTTACCGGCATACTCGATCCTGATCTTCCTTGATTCCTATTTGTTGTTTACACTTTCACATGTGTTGTTAGAAGGATGCTGGATATATATTCTCATTTTTGAGAGATTCAAAGGTGGTTTTCAATAATTATTCATTGAGTTTAAATCAATAATTTAATTTTTTTTAAATGATTTATTTATGACGTTATCTTCAACTTTTATTGTTTCAATTTGAAACTTTGGATTTTTTTGTCTAAGATGTGAAATGTTGTTTTGTGGTTTTTACGGTCAAGTTTAAAACATATTTTTATGATTATTCATATTTTAACTCCTTAAGTTATGAATAACACGATTTGAAAATAATTTTTTTTTTACCCTTAGGGCTCAAGTGTTGACTTTTTAGGCCGGAGTAAAAATACAACAATATGGATGTCTATATATTTATTTTCTTATGTAAAATCCACATTTTACTAGATTGGGCTTGTTTAGAAGCTATCCAGAAGGGAAAAGCTTTGATTGAAGTGTTTGATCTTCTTCTAAGGCAAGATGAGCCTTTTTTCCCTCTTTTTGAAAGTATTTAGATGTTTGTGTCTTGTTATATTATAGAGGGAGTAATGGGAACTAGGGATTCCATAAATATGAGGTGACCAACATCGATGCATACCCTCAAAATTAGGATCAACTGAGGATACTATTGAGTACACATTTATTTCGTACTCACCCTTGCTTGTATACACATATTTGTGTAGGTCCAGGGCCTAGATCCATTTGATCTTTATCTTAAGCTGAGTTCGAAGTCATTCCTGAGCATTTGTGGAGGTAGTTGCTTGACTTCTAGGAAATATACTTGGACTTCAATTGTATTATGTCCTTTATTTAGTTCATATTCTTTTGTACTGACATTGTGATTCATACATTAGAGGCTTGTACCATTGATAATAAGATTTGGTGGTTTTGAGGTTATATCTTCAATGCATTTCTATCTTCTCGCTGAGACTATTTATTCTCTATTTTTGTCTTCTCGCTTAAACTATTTATTTTTCACATGGTTCTTGTGTTGTTGAGAGTCGGCTTACCTATAGTGGGGGTTTGGTAAATTCCATTATGTTTAATTTTTTTATTCGTGATAGTCTTTCTCTACAGTTGCTGCTTTTACAAGAGAGAGCCTTTGGTGTCATCCTTCTCCATTTTAGAGGGAAACTATGTAATACCCCATACTTGACTCTATCTTAGAGAACCATCAATTGACTCATAAAATCTAAAATTTTATTCCAAGGTGACAATAAGTTGGATCACGACTCGTGTAGTGAGACACCACGACTCGTACTGTCACTCATTATGCAACCTGATAAAAGATGTAAATTCTACCCAAGTTCCTACAATTCATACCACAACTCCTAAGGTGGAAAACCAAGAATCGTACTATGACTCATGGTATCCCATTCCTGAAATCCTTCAAGTTTGATTCTCGGCCATGAGTCATTTCACAAGCCACAAGGTCAGTTCCACGATCATGGAAGGAACTTGTTGTATGATGACAACCATCTATTAGGAAAACCATCATCATGACTTGAGGTAAGAGTCATGGAGTGGCAGTCCATGAGTCATAGGTTAAGTCATTGTATTCTATAAAAGGTTTACAGATCAATTTTTTAAAGGGATTTTTTGCAATTTCTCTAGTATTTTCCCTTTAATCTAATGTCATTTAGTGTTCCTCAGGAGTCATTATAAATACCTTAAACCTATATTTTCCTCATTATTTTCAAGACTCATACAAAATCTTCGATAGTTTCTCTCAGATTCACCTAGAGTTCTATAAGTTGCTCTAAGTTTACACGTAAATTCAGTCCAAAGGCTCCCTTCAGGTATGTGGGATAATTAACAAGGGTTGTCGTTCATCCTTGTGCCCAAATATATGAGTTTTCAGTTGAATTAGAAGTTTTAGGTGTTGACATAATTCTCTAAATCCCTATTTTATAATGTAATTTCTTTTATGGCATAATTCTTATTTGTCGTTGTCGAAATTATATATGATAGAGTGATATTTCACAAAGAATGTACATCCATTATAATTGCAGTAAAGTTTCATGATTTTATTTTGATGAGTTGAGTTATATGTCATATACCTTGATAGACTCAAAATTCAAAGTCAATATAATTATTTGTCAGTCTTGTAGTATTAAGTCTGTTTTATACTTATCGTCAAATTTTCATGAAAATAGACATTGGATTTAAATAAATCTAGGCCTAGTTCAAAGTTATTTCTTTAAAAGAGATGTTTAGTTTTTCCAAATTTACAGACTCATTCAAAATTTAGCTGAAAGCTTTAAAGAAGAGAGCAATGTCAATTAGAAACCATATTTTCCTAATGAGGCTTGAGCAGTTTTACTTGGTCAATTGGTAAATGTAAATTGTTTCCATTAGTCAAGATGAGGAGCAGAATAGTTTCACTTTTATGGAATAGTAGTAACAACGAGATAGTTTGGCACGAGGCCCTATCCTATAAATTACGTTCCACCATAGTTTCGATGGCCTATTTAGTCTAGAGAGGAGGCTTAGTGGATCCACTTGGTAGATGATCTAGTTCTATACTATTGGTAGGTATTCTTTACCTATTAGTGAGGATGCATGCTGGACTCGATGTCTACTCACATGGTTTACTGTAGGTTATAGAGGCTTCCACTATGTTCTATTGTCAATCAGTTTTAAGAAGGTTTTAACTTAGTATCTAAATTGTTTTGTTAAAATTAATGAGATTTGAAACATTCACTTGTGTTCATTTATACTTCTGAGTTTGAAGTTTTACATTGATAATTGTCTATGTTACACATTATTGGTTGTTTGATGTTGAGAATCAGAGTCAGAATCAGAGTTAGATTTATTCATGCATTGCATAGCCTATTTCATGTCTTATTACTATTGAGAATATTGATATAGCATGTTTATCTTACTTTCTGCGTAATCAGTACATCTTAAGTACTAACATATACTCTGTGTCTGCATAATTTTATCTTTTAGGACTGGATAGTCATACATGCACTCTGTTGACCAAATTAGCAGGTCTAAATTTGACGATCTTGGTGAGTTCTCAAAATTCGGGGGCTGGACTAATTCTTAAATTTAATTTATTTTGTTAGAGCTTGATAGACATTATAATATTTCTATTTTCTTATTTATTTTAGAGCTAGTTAGGGATTTATCCTAAAAACCTAGTATATTTTGCTTTATTTAGTGGCTTTTATACAAGCAGAAAGAGTTGTAGTTTTGGATTTGGTTTTCAGTATTCTTTTATTTTATTTGTTTATTGATTTTTATGAGTGGCCTATTACTGTTTATTTATATTTTTCTTCTTCTAAGTATCAGAGTGAGTAGAGTTATGCCAGACCAAGGGTACTTTTGGGCCACTTGGTGGTTCGAATTCCTTGTCGCGTCCAGGGGTGAGCTTGGGGCATGAAGAACTTGGTATCAGAGCGATAAATTCAAGACTCCTAGGATGTCTGAAAACTAGTGTCATAGAGTTTCTGTGAACCGCAACACACTTATAATTGAGAGGCTACTGAGCATTTAGGAAAGTTTCTCTTTGTTCATGTTTTATTTCGTTCTTAGACTTTAACTCCATGAATCTTTCCTGAATAGTAATTTACGAATTTTAGATAATTACTCCCAGACATGTAACATTTTGCAAAGCAGTAGTACATCCTCGTTAGGTGAATCCACGTCTCCTTCATCTCCATTTCCCCCAGTTCTTGATCCTCAACCATATCATATCGCAACAGATGAGTTCAGGAATACTATTTTGCTTCTTCCCTAAACTGTCATTGGTCAAGCCCAGTAACAGATGTAATCCCATGTAGGTCATACAAAAAATCCTAATATTGGCATGGTCACAGTAAGGTATTTCCTTAGGATGAGTCCTCCATAGTTTCATGGGTCCAAAGTGGCAGAAGATACGAAGAATTTTATTGAAGGGGTTCATCAGATTTATGACATTATGAGAGTGTCAGATATGGATCTTTCTTATTATCAGATGAAAGATGTTGCCAGATCATGGGAAAGTTAGTAGAGGAAGGATAAAGTAATAAGTGCTCATAAAAAATTTAAGCTTGAGTGATTAGATCAGTGTGACAAGAGTTTTCAAGAGTCAAAAATTAAGTTGAAATTAGCTCCAGTCTTGATTTTGACAAAGGCTTCAGAGGGTTTTGTGGTATATTATGATACTTCCTGGGTTAGACTTGGGTGTGTGTTGATGCAACATGGTAAGTTGCAGCTTACGCCTCTAGATAGCTTAAGCTTGATGAGAAGAACTATCCCACTCATGACCTTAAGTTGACAATTGTTGTCTTTGTCTTGAAAATTTGGAGGCATTATTTTTTTGGGGTGCATATAGATGTGTTTACTAACCATAATAGTTAGTATGTGTATACCCATAAAAATTTGAATCTTCTTCAGATATGGTGGTGGGAGTTGCTGAAGGATTATGACCTGAGTGGTGATGTATCATCCTAGAAAGGCCAACATAGTGGATGATTCCCTTAGTAGGATACCAATAGGTAGTGTGACCCACATTAATGAGGGTAAAACAAAGTTTTCTAGAGAGGTACATAGGCTTGCACACCTTTGACTTAGATTGGTTGGAGATGATGATAGGGTATGTTGGTTCAGAATGCTCCAGAATTATCTCTAGTTGTTGAGGTAAAGGTTAAGCAAGATAGTGACTGGTTCGACTTTAGCTGAAGGATACAGTTAAAAAGCAAAAAGTTCAGGTTTTTTTTAAAAGGCAGATGGTGTTCTCTGATATCTAGAGTCTTCTATATGTTCCGGATGTATATGGGTTGAGGCAGATGATTCTTTAGAAGCTCATAGTTCCTGGTATTCTATTCACCCCAGTCTACTAAGTTGTATAGGGACTTAAAAGAGGTTTATTGGTGGAATTAGATGGGTAAGGACATAGTTGATTTTGTGGCTAAGTGTCCTAATTGCTAGCAAGTCAAACTAGAGCGTTAGCGGCTAGAATGTGAGTTGAGTATTTTGGATTCCATCATGGAAGTGGGAGGTTATCGATATGGACTTTGTCACTGGTTTACCATGTACCTGTAGTCAGTATGATTCAATATGGGTCATAGTAGACCGAGTGAATAATTCATCCCCCTTCTTTCCCATTCATACCAGATTCAGGAATGGACTACAGAAGGATCTACCTACAATATATTTTTAGGATACACGAGGTTTCCTTGTCTATTATCTTAAATTGAGGTACATCATTTTCCTTATAGTTTTAGAGATTATTTCATACAAGTCTTAGTACCCATGTTCATCTCATCAGACTATTTCACATGTAGACAGATAGTCAGGCTGAGAGGACCACCTAGACTCTAGAGGATACGCTTAGGGCTTATGCAATTGATTTGAAGGGTATTTGGGATGACTACCTACCTTTTATAGAGTTTGCATACAACAATAACCATCATTCTAGTATCCAGATGATCCCTTTTAAGGATTTATATGAGAGGGAGTGTATATATCTCATTGGATGGTTTGAGGTAGGTAAGACAACTAAGATTAAGGCAAAGTTAGTTAATGATGTGACTCAGAAGTTTAGATAGAAATAGATTGAGGACAACTCAGATTAGGCAGAAGTCTTATGCATATGTGAAGAGAAGAGATATGGAATTTGATGTTCATGATTGGCTATATTTCAAAGGATCTCCTATAAAGGGAGTTATGAGATTTTTGAAGAAGGGGAAGCTTAGTCCATGCTATATTGGTCCATATTAGATATTGAGGAGAATTGCAAGTGTAGCCTATAAGTTAGACCTTTCATTAGAGATATTAATAGTCCATCTGGCCTTTCATGTATCCTTGTTGAGAAGGTGCATTGGAGATCCATCTTTGGTAGTTCCATTTGAGAGTATCAGTATTCGAGACAGTTTAACCTATGAGATATACCCATTTAGATCCTAGACCGTTAGGTTTACCTGCTCAAAAACAAAGAAAATGCATTAGTCAAAGTCTTATGGCAATACTAATCAATTGAGGAAGCTACTGCGAAGCAGAGGTAGATATGATTACTAAATACCATTACTTGTTTCCTCCTAGTTCCAACTTAGTCAGAGATAATTAACCTCTCTATTAAGTTATTATTGTTTTGTTAGTTGCATGTTACATATAGAGTTTCATGAGTCTCATAGAGTGTATACATGCTTTATTTGATGAGTTTGTGGTAGATAAGCCCAATTCATTCAGAGTATCATGCTAGTTCAGTTAAGCTCAAGTAAAATCTTTTTCACGGTTAGTTCATTCCAGTCATGTCAGTTAATATCATATGCATGGCACTATTCATCCAGCTAGAGTTTTAGTAGTCGAATTCCTTTCTGTTTCAACTTTAGCCTTTATTTGAAGATAAATGATCTTAATAGGGAGATATTGTAATACCTCATTCTTGACCCCGACTAAGAAAACCAGCTATTGGCTCAAATGATCTAAAATTTTATTCCTAAGATACCATGGGTTGGGTTACGATTCATGGAGTGGGACACAACAAGTTGTACTATCACTCATGGTGCCGCCTGCAGAAGATGCAAATTCCATCTAGGTTCCCATGAGTCATACCATGACTCATAAGTTGGAAAACCACTAGTCATAGTTGACTTATGGTACCTTACTCCTAAAATCCTTCAGTTTGATCCTCACATTACGAGTCATTTTACAAACATGAAATGAATTCCATGACTCATGGTATGATGACCACTATACAGTTGCCAAATTTAGCACCATGACTCAATTTACAAGTCTTGGAGTGGCATTTCATGAGTCGTAGGTTGACTCATAAAATGCAGCGACAAGTTTATAGATCGATTTTTAACAAGGTTTTTTCATAATTTTCCTTGTATTTTTCTTTTAATACAGTCTCTTTTAGACTTCGTTAGGAGTTATTATAAATACCTCAAGCCTATATTCTCCTCATTATTTTCAAGACTTAGATAAAAATCTTGATAATTTCTCTTAGAATCACCTAAGGCTCTACAAGGATCTCAAGAATTTCATTTTCATTCAATCCAAAAAGGCTTCCATCAGGCATGTGGGATAATAAAAAAGATTTTCTTTCTTATTCCCAAATACTCGAGTTATCAGTAAAGTTAGAAGTTGTAGGTTTTGAAATAATTCTCCAAATCCCCATTCTATGGTGAAATTGCTTTTATGACATAATTCTTGTCGGTTGTTGCTAAAATTATATATGATAGTGTGATATATCACAAAGAATGAACATTCTTGATAATTTGATACAAGTTTCATGATATTGAGTTGAAGGAATTCTTCTCGATCATAGATCGCCTTCCATGATTACGTTGGGATCACTATATTTTACTAAAACATATATTACATGACCTTGGATTACTTTTCATGCAAACCCCGATTCCAATACCCCATTTTGGAAAAGTTTGATCAAGGAATTCGAAGTTAACTATTGGGTAATGATTCTAAACCATTTCTCATCAATTTGTAGAAACTTTAACGTGATTGTTACATAATTTTGAAGGGTTTGAATCCAAAAATGGTGGTTTCATGTTGAACTCAAAAATTATAAAATATTAATTTTAACCACGAAATGGATTGGATTTTTAATAAAACTTGATATTTAAATTTCAATAGTGATGGATAACTTGTTTTCATGATAAGGTTTGAGTTTTGACTCTGTGGGCCTATGGTGAGTTTTTAAATAAATTTATTGTAATTGAGGTTTAGGTGTTGATTTTTTTGTTTTTCTTGTATTTCTTCTGTTGATAACTAGATTGTGCATAGTTGAAAAAATTCCAAAAAGGAAAAGCTCCCAAATGATTTGTTCTTCAAATTCTACGAAAATTTGAGGTTTTATTTGGTCTTTCTATAAAGCATTAATGATTGTGTGCTAGTTTATTGTAAGTTGGGAGAAATTAGTACATTGGGGTTGATAATATCAAGCATGTCAGGCCTAAATGACAAATGTTTGTGATTATGTGAGTTCTTAATGAAATTATTGATTCATATACTTGAATTGGAATATAAGTTGCTTTGATTTGACTGATGCAATTAAATAATGGTATCTCAATGTAGAAATTGGGGCTTAAATGTGTACTTTTTGTTGAAATTGCCTATGATGATTTATTGATACCTGTATAATCAAAATTGTGATCCCCGTTGAGGCCAAATCGAGATAGAAAAGATACCATTAATAATGATTGCTTATGAGAGAGACTAATATTATTGATTTGAGAATTAAAATCGGTAATTTGATGAATTAGTGATAAAGTTGATTCATTGAATAAAATTGAATTGTTGTGATTAAACAATTCTATTTCGTCGATTGTGATGATGATTCAAGGGTGATTTATCTTATTGAGGTGAAATTATACTTGTTTATGTTTTTGAGTTGACCATTCTACTTTTGGGTGTGGTAACTATAGACACATTATCTATATTGTAAGTATGGTAACCATTGATAAATATTTTTATTATAAGTGTGGTAACAATTGACACACTTTTGATATCATTGGTGTGGTAACTTGTTCATAGCGTTGTTGTTTTGGATCGGGTACCTCGTCAGTATGGGTGCATGACTTAACTAGACTTCATGGGTCCTGGATGTATGGTATGCTAGCATGTGTATAAGGGTTTACATGGAATAGCTATCCCACGTGGGTCCTAATCTATGACGTGTATTTATTATAGCTGGAGCATACATAGGGTAGACATGCATCCTGACTACTTACATTCTGCATTGCATTTAATTGATATGTGACTTGGATTTGATTTTTTTGGTTTGGCTAATTACTTTAGAATATTTGATACTTGTTGATGGTATGAGACTGTCTTGTATTTGGTGATAACTTGATATTACTTGATACTTGTTGATGATTTAAGATTATTTAATATTGAGTGATGACTTAAGATTATTTATTATTTGATGACGATTCAAGACTATCTAGCTTCTAAATGATTTTGTGAGACCTCCTTTGATACTTATTGCTATGATTTGAACGTATTACATGTGCTTCATAATCGAGGATATTTAGTATTCACCTTGACTTCGTATATTTTAGTTTTGTACTATTGACTGGGCTATTGTACATACACATACACACACACATACATATATATGTATATATACAAATATTTACAGGTTGTAGTATTGGAGAAAGGGTTGGGTATCAGGTGTTTTCGTTTTCCCTTTATAGTTAGACCAACCGAGTATATTGTAGAGTACCTTTGTTTTGTACTCACTCTTTCCTTTTTTGCACTTTTGTGTATTTTTTGAGCCTGTACTCACCAGTCCAGGAGAAGTATCAATAATTCAAAGGTAGTTAATCATCTCTTTATCTTTTGCCGAAGACTTATCATATGTTTATTTTTAGTGTCTTTACTTATCTGTATTGACTTTAAGTTCCTTGTAAAGAATTTCGTAATGGCTTGTATACCGTGGCTACCTGTTCATGGGATTTATATACATATGGGTTTTCCCACATATTCCTTGTTTTATGTATTTTACTTGTGCATTTACTTTATTCATATAGTTTATTCGGCTGACCTATCGGGACGGGAGATAGGTGCCATTGCCCCTGGTTTTTAGGTCTTGATAAGTTTCCAAGAAAAAAATGATATTTTATTTAAATTAATCTAACCCTAGTTCAAATTTAGTTCCAAAAAGATGTTAAGTTTCAGGCTCAGTCAGAATTTAGCTAAAAGTTTGAAAGAAAATAATAGTGTTAATTAGACAACCTATTTACCAAAAGAGGATAGAGCAATTTTACTTCTTCAATTGGTAAATCTAAACTAATTTTTGATTGGTCAAGATGAGGTATAGAATAGTTTCAGTTTCTGGCAGTAGTATTACAACCAAACGGATTTTGCATGAGGACCAATCCCATAAACTACGTACCACCATAAGTTTTGATGGCCTAATTAGGCTATAGATGAGGCTTAGTGGATATACTTGGTAGATGATCAAGTTCTATACTTTTGGCAGGGTATAGTGCACCCATCTATTGATACATAGGTTGGAACCATGTCTGCTCATTTGGTTTACTATCAGTTATATAAGATCCTACAGTGTTCAACTATCAATCAGTTTTGAGAAGGTTTTAACTTGATGTCTAAATTTCTTTGTTAAAAGAAATGAGATTTGAGACATTCAGTTGAGCTAATTTATACTCCTGAATTTGAAGTTTTACACTGATAATGCCAATTTTTCTAATTGTCTTATTTGCTATTGAGAGTTGCAGATAGATTTATTCATGCATATCATAGTTGTTTCATGTCTTATTATGACTGAGCATAAAAATGTAGCCTTTTTATGTTACCTTATTGCGTACTTGATGACTCCTTAGCACACGCAAGTGTACGCGGTCGTACAAGTAATACAGTAGCTCTTTCGAGCCGGATGTTGAACCTACAGGGACTTGGATTTATGAATTAGAATCACCAAATGATTCTATGTAAGATCTTAATCTATAATTTAATGTAAGAGAATATGATAGGAGTGTGAAAAATTCTTTAGCTCTAATGTAACTATTAATACGTAAAACAAATATGTAGTGAAATAACTCAATAAGATAGATATAAATGAACATTTCGGGGTTATGGAAATTGAACACACACAAGTATAGTCTTAATCTTCACAAAGGTACTTATTCTTTGATTGTTGATTTAGGGGTCGAAATTACGACTAGGGATTTATAGCCCTATAGTCCCTATTTATGCAAGCACATAACTACTCCAATTGGCATGTGTTCTATGACTTTCATAAATGCATTATACTTTCTTCCCTATTAAACCAAGCGAAGCAATAAGTAATATCATGCCTTAGTTACTCATTAGGTTGTTAATCTCAGATTAAGGT
>JBDJHY010162334.1:0-12568 GCA_039654485.1 Withania somnifera | reverse complement strand
CTACCCATATGTTTCATGCCGACTTTGGAACATAGTATGTTTAGGGGAGGAGTATAACCTTTGGTTCATATTATTTATACGCAGACTCTGGAATGTAGACTGGTTAGGAGGGAATTATACTAGTGGTTAAAGCTTAGTAGATATTACCTGATCTAGGATGGTGGTTTAGAGGCGATCTAGGTAGGTTGATTCTTTTTTATTCTACCTGAGGTATTGTGTGTGAGTAGGAAGTGTACGACCACTTTCCATAGACTGAATAGTCTTTGTTCTACTGGAGGTATTGCGTATGATAAAGGCGTGTATAGCCACTTGGCCATAGATAGCTGAATATGGATTTTTTGGATAGTTAGCAGCCCTATATGATGACATCGTGCCTAAAGAGGTACGAGTATGATGGATAGTTAGTTGCCTTATGTGATGACATTGTACCTAGACGAATACAACTTTTGTGCGTAGTTAGCAGCCCCGTGTGATGATATTATGCCGTAGCCCGATGCTAGACTGGGAGGGAGTTGTATTGGACAAAGCTATAATAGCTTCATATTTTCCTTGTATGGGTGTGTACTTGGACCTTAAGGGGCGGCCTCTGGGCAGTTGGGTCACCTTTCATGTGGTTACTCGTGGCTTGGGACTGTAGTTGGGTTAGGGGAGGATGTACCTTGTTACTAGGGCATGACAGTCATCCTATGGATTCCAGTTAGCAGTCTTAGGCCAGTTTAGCCTATTGATTCGTTTTGTGTAGTGAGCATGCATTTTTAAAAGGTAACTTTATTTTGACAAAGTAATAATTGGAAATTGATTTCATATATACTTATATTTTCCATGACTGCGCTTATGAGCAGTATGGAGATGTTTTCTCATACCACTTGAGGCTATTTTATCACTATCACTATGATTCCTGGATATTGCCTACGTGGAGGCAATTGGATCTTACCGACATATGGATTTTTGCCTACATGGTTGGAATTAAGTTTCCATTAAGATATGATATACGGGATTAGCTCGAGTTTTGGTCTTTTAGAGTTAATGACTATAATGCTGATTGGGTTTTTCGAGGACTTCATACGTGGGATTAGATCCCTCAGAGACTGGATGGCTATGCTGACGATATTACTACTAGGTAGGCGTTACAACTCGAGAGAAGGGTATGCTGGAGTAGGAGGGGTAAGTATACGGGAAAGCTTCCTTAGGTCTACTCCTGGTAGAGTCTTGTACGGGGGAGGGTGTGTACAAACACTTATTTATATGGATGCAGTTCAAGTCCGTTGTGTGTACCTCTTGGTTTGGGTGTATACTATAGAGGGAGCATGCCGATACTTATTTATGTGGTATGCGGTTCGAGTCCTCCGTAGGTCCCTCTTGATTCGGGAGTATCCCATAGTTGGAGCATGTTGAAACTTGTTTATTTTTCCAGCACCCCTTTACATTACATCCTACACATTTACTTGTACTCTTCAGGACTTCCAGGGGGAGTACCTGTTTGGTTACTTGGTTAACTGGTGTACCTATCGGTAGAATTGGTGCCGATCAAGTTTGGTTTCTAGTAGAATTTTTCATTCCCTTCTATCTCTGATAGGTACTATTCATGCACTTGTTTTATTTGCTGTTAGCTTAGCCTGTTGATAGTGTTGTATTATCTTATTTGGTCCTTCTATGTGCTGGTTATGTTGGAGCTCCAGGTACATGTCACGCTTGGTCATGATTTGCTTATGGCCCAGGTTTTGTGTGTGATACTCTGATAGTGGATTTTATCTTACTTGTTATCTGATACTGCACATTCTAATAGATGACCCTTTCACAATGCGTACTAGCTATTACTACAGTCAATCTTATTCTATTATACATTATGTGCCACTACCCTACTTACCCTTGATCACTCTTTACCTTGCTTATGATTAATTTTTCCAGGTCGGCCTATGATGACTAATGGGTACCCGTTGTTTTTGGTACTCATGCTATAGTTTTGTATCTTTTTTTGATGCAGGTCTTAGTACAATCCATCTGGACGACATAATCGTGAGAGCTAGTTTGGTGCCATTTCAGGAGATACGGTGAGCAGTCGACATTCATGATAGCCAGTCCTCCTTATGGCTCTACAACTATTGTACTTGGAGTCTGGATAGCTATTCTTTTATTTTTGCCTCGTTGTGGATTGTATTTTATACCATTTTATATATATGTATGCTCTACAACCACGATACCAAGTTCTGGGCAGTTATTCTTTGTTGTGCTTGTTCATGTTCTATTTTCTGCCCTTCTTTTCATCTTCCTTCTCTTTTCATTTGGTTTTTGCTACTGGTCCATCGTTGTATGTTCTGGGCCAAGGTTAGGATTGTCTATGAGTGGAATGTAGACACCATCACAACTCGAATTTCGGGTTGTGACACATATTTTCATAATTAAAGTTAAAGAAATAAAGATGCTTTGAGAAAAAATTGATTATTGTTTTCAAGGTTTGTTCTTAAAACTTGAATTGAGTATAAAAGTGTCATAATTACTTGACTCACTACATGATTTGAAGTAAGAAGGTGAGGCATGTCTAAATTGACTATGTTATCTAATTGGGCTTATAATTGAGGAAGATAATGATTTTATTGCTAAATTGATGAGATGTGAAGTGAGAAGCTAATGAAAGGTCTAATTTGACTACATTTGCTCATTTTGTCTAAATTGAAAAGTGTAGCTGGAAGAGTCTGGGAAGGTCTAGTGGTTTATTAGAGATTGTCCATTAGTTGAAAAGCTTAAAAGAGAAAGTAATGATAGTAATTCTATTTTTATAGGAGGAGTATTAGCACCGAGAGTGGACATGCCCTAGGAAGAGGCCCTTATAGCCCAATCTACGTAGCCTAACATAGGGATTATTATTATTTTGGCCCAGTAAGAGTGCCTATAGTCTAGTTGGATCCACTAGAGGTAGCATCCTCTCCATTTGGCATGGTTAGGAGCCCCTATACACAGGGTAATATCTGGACTTCATCATTCTATGCCTTGAAGTATGTTGGTTATAGAAACTCCTAGAAAGAGAAGAAAAAGTGTCAGTTTTAAAAAGAGGAAAGTGAAAACTTGTTTTTAACTAAGTCTTTATCTTTTATTAAAAACTGATGAGTTAAGCTGTTTTAGCTGAGTTTACCTGTGATATGAGCTTTTTAAATTATTTTCTTTATAAATTATTAAATTACTTATTTGAGTTAGAGCTAAGTTGAGATTTACTGTTCATGCACTGCATAATACCTATCATTATACTGTATAGACTGTTTTATACCTGCTTACATACTCAATACATGTTTTGTAAGTTGATTCTACTCTTTCTGCATGTGTTGACCCCTATGCGGATATTGCCAACCATCCGGACTTTGAGATTGACATTACTTACATTCCTAGAAGTTTAGAAGATTGGTGAGTCCTCACTTGATTTGTGGGAAATCTATGGAGTTATTTTTATTATCTAGATCTTGGACTTTAGCTTTATTATTTATTATTTCATTTGTTAGATACTAGCTAGTAAACTCTTCTGCTAGCAGTCCATTGTTTAGCTAGTAGAGGCTTCCAGATTGAGATGTATGGTTTTGAGACTTGAGTTTATCTATTTTTTTAATACTTTTATTGATTATTGAAAAGAGCCTATTACACATCTGATATTATTTTTTTTTTGTTTTTGCTTGTGATATTAATAGATCTATACATGATCCAAGTGGTTCTTCTAAGGATATTAGGAAAACTTAGTGGCTAAGGATGCCTGTCATGCCTAGGGGGTGAGATTCGGGGCGTGACATTGAGCTCATGCCTAGGGGTGAGCTTCGGGGAGTGACATTGAGCCATAACAAGGATAGTTTATCTTAGATCTTAAGGAAAGTGCTAGTCTGGGAAGCACTCTAAGATCGAGAGGCGATGAGTGATATTCATCTAATAGGCCTGAGTGGAATTTAGGTGTCATATTTTTCATGCTAAGCACTAAAATAAGATTACTAGTACTAACGACCTAGAAAGTATAAAATCATGGGAATGCACCCCTAGTATCTCAAAATCCTTATGAACATGTTAATAAATATTCCAAGCATGCAAAAATTAATTTATTTACTATTTATTTCCCCTCTTGGGAAATAGTAACTACTAGTTGATCTAATTTCTAATAGACACATTCTTTATCATATTCCCTATGGGATCGACCCCAACCTAGTTGGGTTTTATATTTAGACAATGACTATTTTATACTTCTTTACTAATGTGTAAGTTCGGTGCATCAAATTTTGGTACCATTTTCGGGAAATACGTCTTAGGAATAGTCTATTAGATTTATTTTAAATTTTAGTTGTTATTTCATAATTTTACTTTTTTTTCCTTTTGTTTTGATTCAGGCACAATGGCTCATAATCAGAATTCACTCTATAATGAATAAAATAGCCCAGATGATATTGGTGATTAAAATCAGCTTATTGACATAACTATTGCTCAACAAGATATAACTGAAGCTCAGGTTGAAGCGCATCTACTAGATGATGCCAGGTTACAGTGAGGAAACCTCACTATAATTGGTCTCACATTCAAATTCCACCATTGCTTTCTTATGGTCCGATTAGATCGGGTCCTATGTTCGGAGAACTTGTGATTGAAGTTGCTGCCCTTTATTGGAGCCATAGTGGTAGCTTCTTTTAAGGGTAATACTAAGTTTGAAATGACAAGCATAAAGTTGCAACTGATGAACATTATAGGCATGTTTCATGAAATGTTGGGTGATGATATGAATCAACAATTTCTGAACTTTACTGGAATATGTTCAGGCCATATACTGCAGGGAGTGTCTCCCAGGAAGTTATCGGACTTAGTTGTTTCCTTTCTCTCTTATAGGGGAAGCAACCACATGGTTGAATGATTTGCTTGATGCATCTATCCATACCTGGGAGCAGCTAGTGGAAGCCTTTCTTGAGTGGTTCTTTCCACCATCGAAGATGCTGTAATTGAGAGATAATATTATCAACTTCAGCATACCACACCAGAGGCTCTGCATGAGGCCTTACTTAGATTTAAAATGAAGCTGAACCAGTGACCAAATCATGGCTGACCAATATTATTTTATCATAGAGCTTCTACCGATCCTTGAATTCTAAGAACAAGTTTGTGGCAGACAATATTGCTGGGGGGATCTTTGATGCATCTCAATTATGGTGCAGCCAGCTGGATACTTGATGATACGACTAAGACCAACAGAGCCTAACACACTAGATGCTAAGGTGGCACCTAGCCACTATTATCATGAGATGACATCAGAAAGAAAAAGATCTTGATCAAGGTATGACTTATTTGATAATTCAGTTGAAATTGGACACGAAACATCGTATTGTTCTTACTATACAGAGGGTTTAGAATGTCAATGTTGTAGATGCTAGAGATAGAGCTTCCATACATGGTGAAAAATACACAGACACGGATAAGGCGGCTACGTTCGTAAATCAGCTAGTGGGTTACCAAGGCAAGTAACCAAGGCCAGAACTATTATGGAGAGTGATATGACTATAGAAAGAATGACTACCATAAAGGTAATTATCAGAAAGAAGACTAACACAAGGACAGAGTACTATACATTCCCCCAATAGAAAGAGATCATGCTACATGAAGATACTCTAGAATGGAGGAGACTTTTGAGAAAGTTCTGAAAAAGGTAGAATCTTTAGATCAAAGGATAAAGTTGATGCAAAATTATATCTTGACTATGAAATAGTTAGTAGACTCTCATACCATTGCTGTAAAGCAATTGGAGCCACAGATGGGACAACTGTCGAAAGTTATAAATTAGAGGTAGAGGGGTTCCTTACCTAGCGATGCTATTCCCAATCCAAGGAATGATGGTCAATGTTTATGTATCACTATTGAGAGAAAGAAAGCTTTGACTGACCCACGATGACGATTGAAGATAATCTAGGAGATGTAGCTTTCGCTAAGCCTGCTGAAGAGAGAAACTTAACTGAGGTGCGTATTAAAGATAAGAAGAGAAAAAGTGGAGATCAAAATTCTCCAATTGATATTGATGAGTTTGATGTCTACAAAGGGAAGGAAAAGAAGGTCTCAAAGCACACGACACTAAGGCCTCCTCCATCCTTCCCACAATGTCTGAAAAAGAAAGAGAAAGTGGAAAATTCTGTAAGTTCATGAATATATTGAATGAATTATTTGTGAACATAACTTTAGAGGAAGAATAAGGGAAAATAACAGGATATACTAAGTTCATAAAGAGTATAGAAAAGACCCTATATTTTGATCTTGCGGATAATTTACCATTGTAGTTAAATTACTTCAAGTTTTCTAGTGTAAAAGAAGGAGGATCCTGGTTCACTTACTATTTTTCTACACTATTAGAGTGTTAAATTTTGCAAAGACGTTGTGTGATCTTGGAGCTAGTGTAAATTGATTTGAAAAATAGGGAAACACCCTACCAGACTATCTATTAAAGAACCACCAGTACTTAAGCTTAAGGATATCCTTTCATATTTGATATATGCTTTCATGGGAGTTGGAAACACTTTTCCAGTCATCATTGTTGCTAATTTCTTGGAGCCACAGGCTGAGGCTCTACTATTTGTGTTGAGAAGATTCAAACGGGCTATTGAATGGACTATTGTAGACATTATCATGATTTATCCTAGTATTTTATACTCATAAAATAATTGGAGTCGGATTCCATTCCTAGTATTGAGTACCAGCACAGACTTAGGACACCTACGGAAGAGGTGGAAAAGAAAGAGATCATAAAATGGATTAATCAGGTGTTGCGTACCTAAATGATGACAACAAGTGGGTAGTCCTATCTAGTGTGTGCCGAAAAAAGTGGAATCACTGTGGACCTCAATGATAAAAATGAGTTGATTCGGTTGAGACTAGTCATATACTGAAGAATTTTCATAAACTATAGAAAGTTGAATACATGGACCCAAACAGATCATTTTTCTTTTCTTTCTATCGATCATATACTAGATAGACTAGCTGGAAGAGGGTGGTATTATTTTTTTGATGGTTACACGAGGTATAGTCAAATCTATATATCTATAGAGGACCAAGAGAAGACAACCTTCACATGTTCTTATAGGAATTTTGCTTTCCAATGTGTGCCATGCGAGTTGTACAATGCTCCATCCATATTCCAGAGGTGGATGATGTCTATTTTTAGTGATAAGGTTAAGGATACAATTGCAGTTTTTATGGATGATTTATCTATGGTGGTGGATTTATTTAATTCTTTCTTGGAGCATTTGGATCAAGTTCTGCAGTGGTGTGAAGAGACAACTTGGTACTTAATTGGGAAAAGTGCCACTTCCTGATAAAAGAAGGCATTATTCTCAGTTATGAAATTCCATGTAGAGGCATTGAGTTTGATCTAGAAAATTGAGTTTCTATCCAAGTTGTACCCACCGATTTCTTTGAAGGTCAATTGGAGCTTTTAGGACCATGCAGGTTTTTGTAAAAGATTCATCAAGGATTTCTCAAAAATTTCACAACCCTTGTGTAAGATTCTTAAGAAAGAGGTGAAATTTAATTTGGATGATGCATGCCTAAAATCCTTCAAGTGTCTAAAAGGAAAGATGGTTTCAGCACCTATCATTGTTGCTCTAGATTGGACTCAACCTTTTGAGTTTATGTGCCATGCTAGTGGCTTGGCCGTAAGATCAGTATCATTTTTTCATTTCAACATATTTTACCATTCTACCTTTTACGGTAGTCGCATTATTTCAAAATAAATTTGGTTCGTCTTTGATTTGAAAATAAAAAAAAAATTGGGCAAGTTTTGGATAATTCTTAGTTTTTAAGTTTAAAGTGGAAAATAGTTGACTTTACTCAACATTTAGAGTTTGAGATCTTGGATAAAAAATTCATCAATTCCATCAGCTCTGAAATGTAAAATTTGTTCTAGGATGACCTTTACTTTTGGTTTTAACTCTTTTATTGTGATTTTGAGTGGTTTGATGGGATAAGTTGGAAGTTTAGAAAGAATGGTAGACTTGAGTCAACATTTGAGGTTAGAATACTCGGATGCAAAATTTGATGATTTTGTTGGATTTGAGAGGTGGTTTTTGATTTATAATGAGGTCTTGTTTAGTTCCTGTGGTTTTGGGGGAGGGGGCATTTTTGTCTTTTTGGTGAGTTTAGATAAAAATGGACCCTTAATGGGATCGGGTCAACAAGACCTTGGATTTGTCTATTGATAGTTCCAATTAAGTTCGGAACCTCAAATCTAGTATAGTTTTATATATGATTTTCTAGCACGGGGTTTCGAATGAATACGAAAGTTCCATTCAGAACATTGATACTTTTGTGTATTTGCAGTTTTTCTTTTGTTAGTGCTGACACCAACACTTTTCTGCGGTTGCAGGGATTGGTTGTGAATGTGGATGGTTGTAATTTTCTACATTGTGTTCATAGGGTATATGCTGCGATCATGACGTATGATTTATTTGGGCATCACGTTCCCGACCTAGTGGCAGCATTCATGATAAAGTGACAGCCGTACCAGATGAACTTAAGGGACCGCGATCGCGGCCTATCCACTACGAACACGGTGAGACCGAACTAGGATTTACCGTAATTTTGACAGTTCCTCCGTGTTTGCGTAGAAAGTGTTGTGCACTTGAAAGGTTTTTAATTCACTGTTTATGGACTGAGTGCCATTTTTTTTATGCAAAATACAAATTTATGCCCCAATTTGGTAAAAACTAAGAGAGAAATTTGAGTATATCAATTGGGCAATGTTTCCAACCCTTTTTTATCAATTCCATCAACTTTAATATCATTTTCACTTCAAAATTGGAAGGTTTTGAGCCAAAAATGGTGGTTAAGTTTATATTCAAATATTTAAAAACCTTGATTTTGGATTATAAAATGGATTGGATTTTTTCTAAGACTGGATACTTAGATTCCCCAAGTGATGGGCAACCCATTTTTGTAATAAAATTTTGGGTTTGACCTTGGGTTCGTGGTGGAATTTTGAGTAAAGCTTTGAAATATTGAATTATAGGTATTGATGTAATGACTCTTATGGTTATTTTTCTATTTTTAGGGTGTTTTTATCATTTTCCCTTTATCGTATTTTTATTATGATAAACTAAGTTTGATTTCACGGTTGGTTTGTGAACTAAAAGGAATTTTGTGCTAGTTTTGGAGGATTCTCTATTTTTAAGATAGTATGAAATAGTTGACTTCAGTCAAATTTGGAGTTCAGAGCCTCAGATAAAAAATTTATCAATTCTATTAGCTTCAAAATGAGGAATTTGGTCTAAGAGGACCTTCGTTTTCTATTTTTACCCTTTCTTTGTGATTTGAGTGGTTTGACTGGTTAAGTTGGAGTTTAAGAAGAATGGTTGACTCAAGTCAACATTTGAGGATGGATTACTTAGATTTGAAATTTGATGACTCCCTTGGATTAGAGAGGTGGTTTTTGATCTAGAATGATGTCTTGTTTATTTTTCATAGGTACCGTGGGCATTTTGATCTATTGGTGGTTTTAGTTAAAAATGAACCCTTAATGGATATCAAGTAAAAGAGACCACAACTTCATATTTGATGGTTCCACTAAGTTCAAAACATTTAATTTAATATGGTTGCATATATGGTTTGTTTGCACGGTATTCCAAATAAATCTCTAGGATCCATTCTGAACCATTTAATACTTGTGTTCTTCTATTGCTGTTGCTAAGTTGATGTCACCAGGCCTCTTCTTTGTTCACAGAGGATTGAGATTTTTTGTATCGTGTTTGCAATGTTTTAATGCGATCGCGATGTGGAGGAATTTTTAGGGATTACATTCGCGACCTAGTGGTTGTATTTGCAATGCATTAAGGGATGGACTAGACGAGCTTATGGATCTCAATTGGGACCGATCTACCGCTGATACCAGACCGGGCTGATCGTGAATGACGCGGGTCCTCTGTAATCGCTAAGGAGTACCTGCTCACTAGATGCTTTTAAAATAGAAAATCATAAACACTTCACTTTTTTTCATGCATATACATGATCTCAATACCCCAATTTGGAAAATTTTAAAAGGAAATTTTGAATCTATTAATTTGGTAACATTTTTTTTTTATCCTTTTTCATTAATTTCATTAACTTTAACATGATTCACACTAAAAAACTTGAAGGTTTTTGAATAAAAAAATAGCAATTTTAAGCATAAACTAGAAAAATAGAAATTTGAGATTTTGGATTACGGAATGAATCGAATTTTCAATAAAACTTGATATTTGGATCCCAAGTGATGGGTAACAGATTTGCACAATTAAATTCGGATTTCAACCATGTGGGCCCGGGTGGAATTTTTCATAAAGCTTTAAAATATTGAAATATGGGTATTGATTACTGTATTTTATTGTGTTTCTTGTAGCTAGATTTTGCTCATTTGAAGGCTCTTCAGATGAGCAAAGCTCATGAGTGATATTGTTCTTCATTTCTAAGGCAAGGTAAGGTTCCTTGGTCTTTTTATAAAGTGTTAGAAATTGATTGTTAAATTACTTGTAATTATTAATAATAGGTGTATTAGGGTGCTCTTGTGGGTTAAATAACGACATCCACTCGGGTGCTAATGTCAAGCATGCCAGGACTAAAATGAGAAATGATTGGATGATGTGATTCCGTGGCTTTTTTAATCGTAGTTTTTCTCCTTGGGTTGGATTGAAATGCCTTGATTATGCTTAATGAATTAAAAGTGAACTTTTGTTATGATTGTATGAAGATTCCCTGTGATCAATTAATATTGTTGTTATATGATTTGAGAATTATTTTCATGATTTTTTTTTGTATGTGCCATTTGTTGATACTTGTGTATGAAATTTTGTTGGAACACATTATTAAGGAACCAAAAATGATTGAAGTCCTAACTGTGGTAGATTTCGACAACATAAGTATCATTGAGGTAATAAAAGTATTAGAGCTTGAGGTTTCGCCCGGTACTGCTTCAAACTTGAATATGGAGATCTTTTGAAGAAGGTATACTATTAAGATAATATGAGTATTAGAAACCTGATTGTGGTGAAATTTGGAAGCAGAAATATAACCGATATAGTAAAAGTATTGTTATCCTAGTTGTGGGCGAACTTTGATAGTGGGTGCACATCATGGATAGTCACTCATTGTATATCATTCATATTTAGCTATGTCTTTGGCTTATTTTATTTTCTAATTGATTATTCGAATCTAATACTTGTTATTGATTTGAGACTATCATTGATACTTGGTTTGAACAGATACTTGTTGTTATGACCTGAGAATACCATTTGTGTTGTGGGAATTGTAAGAATTGTGAGTACTTGTTGTTGGATTAGTTTTTCTATTTATTCGTACTTGTATCTATTGGTTGGTCTACAGTATATATGAACTCTTTGCAGGTTGTAGTATCGAGAGATTAGTTGGATGTTTGGAGTCTCATCATCTTTTTATATTTAGATCACCCGAGGATGTTGCTAAGTTATGTGGTTTTGTAATTTGTACTCACTCCTTGCTTTTATGTACTTTTGTGCAAGTACAATATACAGGAATGTGTGATCTCCTCTCCATGTTCAGTCCAGGAGCACGCTGAGATTATCTGAGGTAGCTGACCATCTCATCCGTAACGCCGATGATTTCTTCCATCTTTTAGTTTTGTTGTATCTTTACTTACTAAGGACCTTTACTATATGTTTATTATATGAAATCTTAATTAGAGGCTTTGTAAAGTGGAAACCTAGTCTTGGGGGTGTTACATTAATATATTTTCCACTATATTGTTCTATTTCATCTTTTTACTTTGGCATTACTGTTATTTTTTTTAATCATTGTTAATTATGATTGAACTATCTTGGTGTGAAGATAGGTGCCATCACGATTGGATTTTAGGTGTGACAAGTTGATATCAAGTAGCAATATTGCTAAAGATGTCTAGACAAGGCATAGAAGAAGGACTCATACTCCACCACAGATAAACCTTCCTGTGATAACTCATCAAACTAATGATGAAAGACATCCCTCATACTGCAAGTCACATATCTATCGATGAAGGCCCTATCAAACATCTCTCAAGTCATGGGATGGGATCCATCTTGCCTATAATCAACATGGACACGCTAATACTATCTGGATGTCCCACACAACTACAACACATAATAATCAACTCCATGAGTAATAAAACCCTACACTCTGAATAAATTTATGGAAAGTGATCAAAAACTCATAAGGATCCTCAGCCTGATCACCAAGGAATTATGGAAGATCTATCTTCCTAAACCTCTCATGCCTATGTTGCTACTCATCTAACATCTAAACAATTATTGCACCCATAGTCCCAACACCTAGAACAAGAATATCATATACTATCTGTCTAATCAGTGGCTACCCACTTACCCCTAAACCATTGGCGATTGTCTTGCTGAAATCTAAACCGCTGGTGGTTGAACCACCTAAATAACGGGGCACAACAGTAATAACACCAGGCATAAGTCATAACGGGGCACAACAGTAATAACACCAGGCATAAGCCATCTACAGCTAATATGGGAGTTTACTTAATCTAGCAAAATTATTATAACAGACTTATACAACGATTATTTAGATA
>JBDJHY010162323.1:0-12568 GCA_039654485.1 Withania somnifera | reverse complement strand
GGAATTTAATTCTGAGGTCGTCTTGAAGGAAAGTTGACTTTGGTCAATGAATACTTAACTTTAGGCTCTAAAATAGGTAATTTGAGATATTTCTCAACCGAGTCACCAAGGATCCGAATTGTCGGTCCCAACAAGTCATAACTGACTTGAGGAAACTGCTGAAATGCTCTAAGATGCAAGACAAAGTGTATTTATCATAAATGACCATGAGAGTCATTACAGCAGACCATCGCTATTGCGTGCAGAGCGCCGCGATTGTGTGGCTAGGATTTATTGCTCATCATGATCACGAGTAAGGAAGTAGAAGGGTGCTATAGTGAAAAGACTCCACAATTGCGATGAAGGAAGAAGACGACCTTACTGATCGCGTGACATACCTTCGCGATCACAAAAAGCATCAGGGGCTGTACCAGATGCTCTTTTTTGATAGCAACACCAGCTGTTAAAAAGCACTCCCAAAACTAGTTAGAATATGTTTGGAGCTAGAATTATACAATCCAGATATGCATACACACTCAAAATGACATTCTAGAATCAGTAACACTATGGAAATCTGCGTACGAGGTTATTTTGGAGAAATGTTGACCAGGTCAACACTTAGGCCAAAAGTGCCTAAAATCCGTCAAATACCTCAAAATAGCCTTGGATTCCTTGAGAAGAGAACCAACATTCTCCCTAACCCAAAGTCGGCATTTTGAAGCTAAAGATGCAGTCAGATTTATGATCCAACATTCTGATCATCAAATGTTGACCAAAGTCAAACATTTAACTGTCGGCTAATTAAAATCTCCCAAAATGGGTTAAACTTACACCGAATGCTCTTGGACATAGACTAAGGCTCCATCTAGACCGAAATCCATGTCTCGGATCTTACAAAACTATCAAAGTTTGATTTGGATCTCGTTTTGAAGGAATGTTGACTAAAGCCAACAACTAACAAAGACCAGCCTCTAAAATAGGGAATTCCAAATACCTCTTAGCTGAACCTCTAGGGAGATGAACTACTGGTCCCATCAGTTCATAACTAACCTAGGCATCTACTTGAATGCTCTAGAATGAAAAAAACATGACGCGTATGGGAATGGCCGAAAGGATCATTACAATATCTACTACTAAAAAGGACTTTCATCCCTGAAAGTTAGAACAAAGTAAAGAGAAAGGAAGAAAAATATCTCGACTATAAAGGCCATACCTCACAAACGTACGTAGGTATCTACGATGACTTTATTAATTAAAAGACTTATGCCAACATGCTAACCACAAACCATATAAAGATCAAATTCAAATTCGCTCAGCTGATTAACTTGGACAAATCACAAGCCATTCAAAACTAAAACCAAAATTAAAGTTAAACTATTATCCTGCAAAACACCCCTAAACGTACCAATACAATACTACAAGACTGAAGAACAGATCTTGTCTATAAGTCCCCAAATCCAAAACTATCCTTCCGACTTCTTAAAAACCTTGATAGTCACAGTGTAGTTGTGCTACATCCAAGATACATTAATGAATATCCACAATGCCAATAGAATTCAATTCGAGCTGCACAAACTGAATACCCAGGAATATCCACTATGCTATCATGTTTGGAGAGGCTCCAAACTGCTCCGTAATATTCCAAAGCCTACTAAAAACTTACAACCATCCTTCTAATCACCGATTGATCTGGGCACCCGAAATGATACCATAACAACTAAAACCATGTGCCACCGGACTAACTCTAAAAAACTACACATATGGAAAACTCAAAACTACATGGAAAGATAACTTGATAGAACTGGAAAGATCTAACCAAACCGACAATAAAAATACTTAAAGTAACTAATCTTTGAACTGCGAGCACTCGCTAAATGTCCTATAACAATTCCCAACATCTACGATTCAGCTAGAAATCTTTATCACACTATAGCAAACCACCAAATCATGGTTGTACCTGAATCCTACACAACGTGGGTAGAATCTAAAAGAAGTGGTCCTACCCAATTCTCAATAATACATCCCTCACTACATAGAATCTCAGAACACAATCCGCAAACCCTCCAAACAATCGCAATTCTGGTTTACCATCTGGTTGAGCAATCATCCACAATGACTATCTTGAGACAACCCAATCATAACCAAACAAAGATCTAATACAACACACCACCTAGTCTTTAAGTAACCGCTCCTACTACCAGATCTAATATATCTATCCTGACCTTCTGGCACTTAAGTATCAAACGAACACTATAGAACCTTTATCGAGAACAAGACAAAATTCAACTATACATAATCACACCCCTACCTCCATCACACTGTGCTAACCCATCCTCGAGATGCTATTTGAATATCCCACAACACAATCTCACTCAAATATAAGAACCATTAGGCCAACTTTTACCGTTAGGCCATTGAAATTATCCTGACTCAAGAAGACACTATCTTCCTCAACTAATAAAGAATAACTCCGACATGAACCCAGTTGATCCCGGATAAGATGTAATCTTGAAATTCTCCATATCAGACCTATCCATATCAGCCACACCAAGTTAACCTAAATAGGAGAAATTTTATCAGCCAAAATTGATGCTCAATGTCTCTAATGCATATCAAAGAAAGCCATAACAAACCTAAGTCATAAATAGCCGGTAGCTTGAAGCCCATCATAGCCCTAATCAACCCAAACCTGCAATCTCGCAACGAGCGTACCCAAACCACTTTTAAATACTGATGACCAATAAAGGACAAAATCCTACCACGAACCACCAATAAGTCGACTCGCTGTCACAAAGGCATTGTTTGCAAAACCAACCCCACAAGGCAAAAATCTCCAAAATACACAAATATTAAATCTTACACAGAAGAACCCCTCATCTATACCTTACCCAGGATATAGCAAACATACCATACCACAATTCTTTAATGCAAAAGGCAACTCCAGTCGCCTGCAGATTCCATATCCGGCCATATACACCACTCTATCGCTGCGCTACACAACCAAGCTCGAATAATGATGATTAATGTACCCCATTTTAGTACCCATTATGAACTTACATTTAGGAACCAATAAACTGAAATACACAGTGAACTTTACACCAATCGAATTAAGGATGACTAGCCTTCATTGAACTGCTACATCACCATGCCGTCTAACTTAGCAATCACACTCCTAATCCACTAATATCCATCCATAAGTCAATAAAAAACACATCTCTTACTGAATCTTGGCATATACACCTCATAACTAATGACTCCTCAAACTCAAAAACCCGGTGAAAACTTATCCAACTTTTGAAGATGATTAGAAATGGAATAGAGATGCGACTCGAACTCAACACATAAGAACTCATGATCAGGTAGGTGGATAGTCTTGTAAGTCTATACAACCATTACAACACAAAATATAGAAACCAAAACAATCAGCAAGCACCGATTCTAACACTACAAATGATTCCTAGCTATGTAATGGGGCACAAAAAGTACCTTCCTAGCCATAACGTGAAAGATATTACCGCATGCTATGAAGCCCATCCATTTAACCAAGGATCTTCTAGGTTTGGTTAAGGTAGCATCTTTGGTGTAACTGCGGAGAACTACACAGAGAAAGCGGGTAACCTATCTATTCCTCGAGATGCATCATTACTACCAACCAACTAACCCAGCTACCAATAAACTCCCTTAACTATGGATGAAGATTAACTGAAGTCTTATAGTACTGTCTAAACCACCTGTCATGCCACCTGAACTAGCTATGATGATTTCTCAATCGATAGCAACACTGGCTGAACTGTATCCCCTGACAAGGTGCCATTAATACCATCCAAATAAACAAAACCCTAATAAACACTGTTGTAAGACTTATGGAAAAATCCCTCCATAAGCCTTGCGTGGCTCAAAACCTGAGAAGAGGAGTGGCCCACCACTATCAAGGGCTCCACTTCTAGTCGAAGGGAAAAAATCATTTCATTTGCAAATCCGAGTGCCCTATCATGCTCAGCAGGGATTACCTCAGCAATATGCTTAACAAACTCATAAAAGAAAACCTAGTATTCAGTGATGGATATATGACCCTGCTGTAGGGACCTAAAGTCCCTCTTCTCCTGCGAACCACTCCCCATACCGGGAGATACTTCTACTGATACTCCTGCCCTAACTACGCCCGAAATCTCACCACAAGGAAGATCTATTGAAGAGAGTACAAAATAGTATTGAAATAATCTATAGACAAATAAGTGAGGAAAGCAACTGCAGCAAGCCTAGCTAGCAGCAAAACATACCAACACATAATTAACCCAACAGGGCTGCCCCATAAGCCCAAAAAGTACAAACAATTACGAAGAAAATAATGAAAAGGGGTGATGAGAAATTAAATAGTATTCATACGCACCTCCCCATCATGTAGCCATGGAATGAAGGACCCACAAGGGACCGCGTTGTATACCACCACACCATCTATATACCCCTCCCGCAGGCTACACAACATGCTTAGCATAGTGACCTAGGTCAGAAGGCCCATGGAGGGATTTGATTCCATGTAAAAAATCCTCATAAACAACTAATTAGGGCATAGTCATCAGGGAAAAAATGCCAAAACCCACACTCAACTCGTATATAATATCTCAGTGGAACATTGGAGTTCAACCATGTAGGCAAAATCCAAATTTCAGTAAACCCAACTCTTGCTATGTCGATAATATCCAAAAATCATAGTAATAGTGAAAAAATAGGATCAAATGGTGTGAGAAAATAATTCCATACTACTGAGCACAGTTGCGGAAAATATAAACATAATAGGTAAGAAATTACTTTCTGATTATCTTTCTTCCAAAAACCTAGTTACCTTATAAAACATCAATGCATGCTTGCAACACATGATAGATCACCAGTTTAGATCGGCTCTAAAGCCACCAGCTAAAACCAATGGATAGATACTAAGCTTTAATCACTAGTGTACTCCCCTCCCCAACCTAAACTACATTCCAAAGACAGTGTGAAACATGCAAGAAATACCTCATTTCCCTAGGGATATAATAAGAGAGAATTCCAGCAAGATAGGCTATAGGCTAAGATAAGAATTGTAATGGGGCTCTAAAATAGTAACCCATTCTAGAGATTGCAATTTACCAAACATATATATACTAAATACCAGTATGGATGAAGTAAGTTGTAGCCAACTAGGATTTCAACAGTAACATCAATAAGTGTGCTAAGATATCCAAAATGTAAGAACAGGCTCAGAATTACACGAAGCTTGTAAAAACATAACCCACACATCAAGATTAGTAAAATAAGACCTATATTTCTATCAAAATAACAGGGTCGAAATCCAAACTAAGAAAAGATCTGTATACCCTCATAGCTTAGAAGAAAAATAATTTATATCAAACATAGAGCTCAACTCATTGATTGTATGTTATAAAATTAGGCTCAAACCAATGGTAGAAATCAAACAGCAAGCTCGAAAATTTTATATAATACAAAAAACTTTATAACTAAAGAAGAAACAAAGAATTACCCAGTAGAAACAATTTTAGAACCACCAGAATACAATTCAATGGATCAAAACCACAAAATAGACCTTTAATTAACTGTTTGTAAGATCAGATATGGAAGAAATAGAGAGAAGGTTTAGGAATTTTCATAAAAAAGTGAAAAAACGGAAAAATATGTATGGCTTCTAGGTGGTGATCCGTGAACGTGGCTGCCAACTTAGGAACGAGGTATCCTAGGTGTCCAAGTTTCCATGAACACAGTCAAAAGGCCCGCAAACACGAAAAAAGGTTGTCCAGTAGGTTTTAGATCATTATACAAGGAATACAGACTTGAAATGGTGTCCGATTTTGATAAATCATATATTGAATATTTATGTAATCAATATTCTGGACCTAAAAGAAATGAAGAAAAGGCAATTGTAGGTCATCTAATATGGAAAAGGCCTGAAGTAGCGATAATTAGAAGGGAATCAATAATAAAACTTCCAAGAAATTGAACTATCAATCTAATCAAGTCACGAATGACTTGGGAAACTAATAAGAACACTATAACTATGGAGAAATTACGTGAAAATAAAAATTAACCCTAGGTTCATAACAATAACACTGGAGGAAAATGAAGAAAGCTAGAGAGTAGGTGATAAGGTTGAAATAAAGGTAGTTGTAATGAGTCTAAACAAGAATAGTGTTGAAGGTACAGATGGAATGACATGAGATTTATATCAATGTTTGTGACTCGCATGAATTTTGTATTGCTTAAAACAAAGTGAAGTTGTGACCTTTTCATAAACAGGACAAATATCATCTAGCAACATTATCAACAAAATCTAATCAAGAATCGTTCATGAAAGACTATAAGGAATTTTACCTGTCACCATTTCCCCAGAATAGGTAGGGTTTGTACAGGGAAGAGGTATATACGAGAATGTTCTATTGGAGTAGGAGATAATCACAAAGATAATTAAGAGGAGAATAATGAAAATTTGGTTGTCAAACTAGACATGATAAAGGCTTCTGACATGGTTTCATGGCTCTATCTAACAAAGGTACTAAGGAAGATGGGCTTTGGAGAGAGATAAATTAATATGGTATTTAGACTAATCATTAATAACTGATACTCAGTTCTCCTTAATGTTAAACCCAAAATTTTCTTCACCAAATCTTGAGGACAGAAGCAAAGGGATCCTTTATCCTCTACCCTCTTTATATTGGTAGAAAAAGTGATGTCTAGCCCTGAATTTATTATAAAGAACAAGGATTTCAAGAACTTTGGGATGCCTAGGGGAAATCCCAAGATCAATCGTCTAGCCTTTGCTTATGTATAATTATAAAATTTAAAGAATACATAAAGACAATGCGACTAGTAATGAATAGACTTCAGGATTATGAGAGGATATCATGTCAACAAATCAATATAGAAAAAATGCAATATACTTGCATGGAAAGGTGGCAATGGAAACAATGATTACAATTGACATTACTATGGAAATTGGAATAAAGGAGTTTATTTCACCTATTTCGGAGACCCCATATATAAATAAGGAAATATAAGTTGTATTATAGGCAAATGATACTTAAAATCAGTGTAAAGCTACAAAGCTTGAAAGAAGACTTTTTCTTATGGTGGAAGGTATGCTAATTAAGTATGTACTAAGAGTATTCCTATTCACTACTTATTAGTGATGAATCCACCCAACAATGTATTAAATAAAATATATAGGTTTATTGCTCAATTTTATTAGAGCATCTACGTAGGAGGAAAGCATAGACATTAGACTAGATAGAGCAACCTAAGTCTGCCTAAGAAGGAAAGAGGTATGGGATTTAGAGCATTGAACGTAGTAACCATAACTCTTCTACAAACTAAGGTGTATGCTTAGGAAAAACCCATAATATGGAGTGCTTAAGCGAGCAAAAAGTATTTCAAGAAGATAAATAAAAACCTAGTAGTGTTAAAGATAAGTTACAATGGATTACATATGTGGTAGAAAATGCTACAAGGTAGGGATCTAATTAAACAACACATTTGGTGGAAATGAAAAATGGGTTCAACTCAATGGTGGTTTTTCAATTGGATAGGACTTGGTGCACTCTACTCTACTACCCCAGACAGCTTTTTATGTGATAAAAGGTTCCAAAATGTGAATGAGGTAGTAAAAGAAGGTAATTAGGATAGTTAGAAGTTATAAATAATTATCCTTAATGAATTAGCTTAATATTTGTCAATGAAATCCAAAAACCTAGGGAGAAAGAATTGTAAGATCCATGGTGGATCTTGAAGCTAAGGGTGAGTTCACAGTGAAATCAGCATGGGAGTATATCACACATAAGAAAAGCATTAACAAGCTATACAAGGAAATTAGGATAAAAACATTATCTTTTAAGATAAATTTATTTATGTGAATATTATGGAAATTCAAAGTGCTAGTGTATGATAGGATAAGGATATGTGGTTCTGTCATACGCTCAAAATATTGGTGAGTTTAGTAACCTGCACCAGGAACTCATGTATCATATGTTCCTGTGTTCTCAAATTTCTAGAAGGACCTGGTCCTACTTTTTTTTGTAGGTTTCTACATGGAGAATATACACCTAAGGGAAGTCATCATACTATGGTTGAATTCACCAGTGAAGCAGAGCATGAAACTATACTATCAGTCTTTTTCAAAAATAATAATATAGGAATTATGGAGAAGAAAGAACCTTAGTAAGCAAGAAGGAATTCATACCACTACTCAAATAATTATATAAATGTCACTAGGAAAATACATGTAGTTCTTGGAGTGACAAGAAATTTAATGACTTAATCATCAAAATAGCCAGAAATACTGAAAGAAATAGACAAGTTCACACCTAAGGTAAAAGTTACTAAAGTACTTAGGGAGTTACCACCTCTAGGATTGATGAAGCATAATACTAATAGAGCCCCAGAGTAATATAGGAAGAATCTCCTATGTATTTTGCCTAAGGGTTGACAAAAGAGATCTACACTATGTAGAGGAAACGGGATTGAAGCAACTACTGATATAAAGTCAGAGACTAGATCTATTCTAAAAGCATGTCGATATTGTAAACAGTTCCAAAGAACAAATATGATCATTGATACTAACTTAATGCATCTAAATAAAATCATAAAGGGAGGTTGGAAGCCTCCATGGATTATTATAGGGTGGATTCAAGAGTTATAAATCAATAATACAATATATATACAAGGAAGGAACAAACTAATTAATTTTCTAACTAATAGTGCACTTGAAAAAGGAAGTAACAGTTTCAAGGGATTTGGGAAATTTAAAGAAAAATTTAGAAGACATATCAACATTAATAAACATCTGGTTCCATTAAAAAAGATTAAAGCAGTAAATGAAATAAGTGCCTTTACATTTGAATAGGATTAATGGAGTCTTCACAATCAGTTGGTATTTTCATTTACCAAAATACTGTGAATAAGATCCTAGTCTATATCAGCCTACAAAAAGGACATTTAGAGAAATGGGAGGAGTTCAAGCTTAGATTGGAAATAAGGAACCTATAAGTTGTGGAGACCCATAAAAGAAGGAGGATTAGAGCATCTAGCTTCACACTATCCCAACTTCATCTCAAGAAGAAGGTGTTAGAGAAAGGAAATTAGTTGAAGGAATATATAGTTAGTGTTAAATCACTTAGATATTATCCATGGATCCCTATGATATAGGGGATTGCAAGAGTTACAAGTCTATACATCCTTGTCCACTAGAGAACACAACTAAAATGAGTAAAGAGGAAGATTAAGAGGATCAGTAGTTGGGTTAAATAAAAGTTAACAAGATTCAATTCAGGGAACTTACTTCTAAAGAAGAATAAAGTGTTTATCATAGCATGAAAGGACTAGTCTTTATCACCAAGATCAATTATACTTAGAGGCGAGAATTTTGATTACATGCCAAAAATAATATCTTTTAGGAAAGAGGGTTTTTATAGAAGAGGAAGGGGCGTATGAAGGAAACCCTACAAATATTTTATAAATATAGGAGTGGGTCGAGTAAAATATTGGACTAGGCCTCTTATTTTTTTTTTCATTTTGTTCATTTCCTTTTTTGTAGTTTTTGTTTAAGGCTAACCTAGTTATTGGGTTAATAATTTTTTGTGGAGTTATTATTAGTTAATAAAATAGGATTGAACTCAAAATTTACTAAAACAAATTATCCAAAATATCGTCAATTTTCCTCTTCAATTTGATATTACTAGTAGACTAGACTTGAAGCATAATGTTGTAACAACTCTTCTAATTATTTGTTGATAGTGATAAATTAAATCATTTTAATTTAATTAATAGTGCTATCGTGTTAATATACAAAATTATGTTGAATTTTTATTATTTTTAAGGGGTAGATTTTATTAGAAATAATTTTCTATTAATTTTGGTATATTTAAATTATTATAAATATTTAATTTTAATTTATATGATACTCGGTTATTTAAAAACTAGGAGAATAAAGATTTCCCCTTAAACTTTGTGCCACACTACCACACCTCTCCCATTTTACCTTATATATATGCATGTATATCAGATAATGCTATTTAAGCATTAGTATAAGTTATGCTTCCTTCATAAAAAAAAAAAAAGAAGAAAGACCAATGCAGAGAACAATTGTTCTCCGAGGTTCTTGATCACTAACAACCTGCAATCCTATATTAAGGATAGTTTTGGTAGTTTTTCTTTGTGAAAGCTCGGTATCTTAGTTCCTCATGCGTTTCTAGCTAGTAATCCCTCGCTTTTACTATAATTTTAATGTTCTTTTATAGTAAAAATATTTTTGGGATTATATATTTAATTCTACCCGTGGAATTTAGCCTTACTTTGCTCCACACAGTTCCCATGTCATGCTCTTCGTTTTATTATAACTATTTTTTGATTTTGAGTTGTCAGGGTTTTGGACCAGATTCTTTGTCAAGAATTTGGCATTGCAATTTATATAGAAACATGGGTCTTGTTTTAGTCTTCTTGAATCGCTGATCTTAGTTTTCACAGTCTCACTCATTCAGAATTTATGCAAAGATTTTGACTCATTAGGCACATTTCAAAATTGTTCTTCCGCAACCAAGTATGCTAGGTTTATTGTATTATTGACTGAGTAGTGATATATAATTTACATTTTCCATTTGGGGATAGGATACTATTTTGGAGCCCCGTTATTATTACAGCTTAGCTAATAGCCATTTTTCTGGCCTAATCGCTCGATATTCGACGTTGGCAGTACGTGAGCCCACCTATGTGTTTCACGTCGATTCTGGACTGTAGTATGGTGTGGGAGAAGTAAAACCTTTGATGTGTATTATCTATATGTGACTCTGGACCATAGTGAAGATGGAGAGGGGATTAAACTAGTGATTAGGGCTTACTAGCCATCCTCTAGATTTGCTGTTTGGTGGCCTAGAGGTCGATCCTAGGTAGGCTTAGTATTTTCTCTTGATGTGCATGTGTTATCATTATAGTGATACTATAATTATTACTTTCTTTTGATGTTGTGTGATACTTGAAAAAATGAGGTTATGGGTTGACTAGGGGAAACTGCACTTGACCTGTTTCTCCTATTATGCATATTTAAGGGCTCGGGCTAAGATTTGGTACTTCTGCCTGATGATTATGCCACTACTTGGCATATGTAAAAGAGTGTATGCAGGATTGGCTCCCTCCATAGACTCTCCTACCTAGGTCGCTTCGTCGAAGCCCACGGTACTGTGTAGCCTTGGTGGAGACGTATACCAGGGGATGAAGGGTAAGTATACGGATAGAGATCTTCTGTGGTTGTTCTTCATGGCCTGGTGGGACCTGATTTATATATACATGGTTCTGCAGTTCCATAGGTCACCGAGGGAGACAATGTATGGGAATTAGGGTATCCTGTAGCACGCCTTCGACAACATTCTGTTTACACAGGTTGTTAGTGTGATTTTGAGATTTACCTGGCATTGTTTATCTGTAGTTTCACCTAGTTATGGTTTCACTAAGGATCCAAGAAAGTGGCATCCAGTTTCACTATCTGTTAGTTGATTATGCCAGTTTATTATTGTTTTTTTTATTGATCGCTTTTTTTACCTTGTATATGCTTATTGCTATTCAGTCAGCCTATGACTATTGATTACCCATTGTTTTTGGTACTCACGCTACACTTCTTATCCTTTTGGTGTAGCTCCAGGTACGAGGTAGTAACAAGGTCTCGATCGAGGCAGATAGAGTTGTGTTGTTTCAGAGATACGGTGAGCATCAGGCATCCTTTCTGCTCCTGGTCTTCTTCTATGTTGGAGTTTTTCCATTTCATATTTGGGATAGTTTTATATATATATATCTATATATATTATTTTTTTTGTCATGCCGACTTGTATTCTGTTCTGGTTATATATCTTTATAGTAGCTCATCGGCCATGACACCAGGTTTTGGGAGGTATGTTCTGTTATTTTGCTAAGTTGTCTCTTCTCTCATTCCTGGTTTTTCTTTGGGGTTACCGATACTAGTTAACCATTACTCATTTTGGGCTAGGGATTAGGCTTTCCTACAAGTACCGTGTAGGAGCCATCACTTCCTAATTTCTGGGCCGTGACAGAGTGATATCAGAGCCCCAGGTTCATCGGTCTCCATGGCTATAGGAGTGAGAGTTTTATAAAGTGTCGCCGATTAGTATGTTGACGTCCATATTCAATTTTCGGGAAGCAACAGGACTCTTTTATTGGGGGATGCTTCATGTTGACTCTTTCGGGCGAAGTTTCCATTGGTTTCTGGATTATTCACTTTGATTCTATTCTTTCATAAATGGTAAGTGCACGTCCTTTATTAGTGATATCTGAAGGTGATGATGCTTCCTCTCCTTCTTAGAGAGCTCTTGTCCCAGGCAAGGGTAGAGGTCGTCGGCGAGGTCGAGCTAGGGTGCAATAGACAGAGCTTGTTCCCAAAGAGATACCACCACCTTAGATGCCGGCACTTTCTGATGATGCACTCAGAGATATGCGGTGAAGCATGTCTACCATGATGGGTAAGATATGAGAGTTAGACTTCAGCACAAGGAGCAGTACAGGGTACCCCAGCTCCTCCAGCTCAGCTAGTGCAAGAGACAGT
>JBDJHY010162313.1:0-22292 GCA_039654485.1 Withania somnifera | reverse complement strand
CCAGCTCCTCATGTATACTGTTTTGGAGATGGAGGTGAGACCTACAATAAGGCCTGCACCAACCTATTGTATTGGCCCTGTGCCTAATGAAACTGACCACGACCCCTAGAAAAGGACCCATTATAACCTCCCTGATGTCTTTTCCTCTTCATATTACACTGACATGACTTACGACAGAGGGCTTCCATAGAATTAGTATGATCAACCACTTCCTGAAATGGATGACCATCATATACTAGCAATGCTACCACCTCATGGAGCCTATCTCTCAACCCATATATGAATCGGCAGACTCTATCCGCCTCCATAGGCATGAACTTACACTGATAGATAATGAAACTGAGACTCATACTCAGCTATAGACACGAAACCCTATTCAATCTTTCTAAACTCTTCTCTCAAGCACTATTTCTTGTCCCTGGACCAATATTTCCTCATGAAGACCTCCTAGAACTCAGGCTAAGTCGGCTGGGGTGAACCTGATGGTCTACAAACCATAAATTCTCTCCACCACGATTTAGTTGTATCATGCATCTGATATGTTGTAAAGTCTACACCATGGGTCTTCAAAACCCCCAATGTTGTTCAACCTCTCTTCACACTCAACGATAAACCCATGGGTATCTTCTCCTGGAACTCTAGTAAATCTAGGGGGATCCAACTTCAAAACTCTAGTTAGGAGCTTCTGCTCTGAGTTTGTTATAGCTAGTTGTTGCTCAACTATTGGCACCAGAAGGACCTGAGTGGGTGTAGAGATCTCTTCTTGAACAACAGGTGGAACTGGATGCATTATAGGGATTGCAGTTGTAAATTATGATGTTGGAATTGTTGGTTGTGTCCCCTCGATATGAGGACCACCATAAGCACTGACTAGCTACCAAAAAATGTTGTGAAAGTCTAGAAAAGGTGCTACAATGCATGCTAGAATAGGTGCTGCAATAGGCACTGCAGCCAGTGTTGTAACAAGTACTGCATGCATTGATGGAATCTCAGAAGTAGTAGCAAGAGTAGGTACTTCTACAGATGCTTTGGTTGTTCTCCTTGCTATCGATGAACGTGTATGAGGCACTTGTAAAAGAGTGATAATAATGAATGAGAATTTTCAAGAAACCATCAAGGATGAACGCACGACATAAGATTCAAAAGAAAGAGTTATTTTCCTAAATGTCACCATAGCCTCCCAAAGATAAGCAACGGATGTTTCTGCACCGATCCGCTGGACTCTACTATACATTGGTTCTATATACTATCACTGAGGAACCTAGCTCTCTTATACCAATTTTTCATGAACAAATCTCTCATATCATGAGGGCACCTATTATGCCACCAGTAGGGGAACCAACCCCGTAGTCCAAAGCTAAAGCAGAAGACTACTATATAAAATAAGGAAGGCACAAGTATAATAAACAATAGTTGAATAAATGCAGAAGTAAAAAGAGTCAACAATTCCCTAACCCGATGTCAGTGTAATAGAAAACCACTAAGTATAGAATAAGGAATCAAAATTCTAATACAATTTTATCTCTAAAAATATATGAGGATAAAAAAAACTAAAGAGAAATAGGAAAATTTGGATGCCAAGCTCACCCAGAATCTCTGAAAGTCAATGGAATCTGCACGAACTGCGAGCTGTAATCAAGGTCGGGAACCTATACTTGGATCTGTACATGTGCAAATGTAGTATAAGTACAAGCTGCCGAACCAACCTGTACCCAGTAGGCTTCAAGGGACCATTAGGCACATAACAATAATAAAAGTAGTAAATAGCTGAAGACAATGAATGTGGTCATGGAATGAAATAGTACATCATGGAAGCTAACCATTCAAGTAAGAATCAAGTAATAATTAGAACATGTATCGCTAGCTAATCACATAATAGGATTTCAGGAAATGAAGGAAAGCTTATCCAAAATCCATGCAATAATATATCTGATAATAACAACAATAGTCAGGAGTCAAAGGAAGGCAAGACGAGAACATGGACGGTATACCGGTAACCTCAAGTATAGGATGAATGAATGAACAATAATATAAGGCACAATATCCCACATAATACAAAGTATTAAATAAACAATAATAACAGCTAGTCAGTAATAACAGTACTAATGTAATACATATAAAAACTATCAATTCCCCCAGAAAGAAGCACAACATCTACAAAATAGTAGCTCACCTATTGGCATCCACATACTACCAGGGGTACACTAAACAAAACAAGTGCAAAAAAGTAAAATACATACCATGAAGTAACAAGTCCTACGTACGTTTCTGCTCTGGTACCCGTAGGTCCAGTAGGCAGAACCCATGGAAGGCCACCCTAAATATTCCTGGTATATCTCTCCTCCGTTATATACCCCCCACCATGTCACCGAAGAACAGAGGAAAGGTCCATTGAGGTATGTCACCACGTACGATATCTAACGTCATCACAACCTCACATCCCAAAACACAAAGCCTCAAGGGTCACATAGTCTAGCATCCTATGCCTCATGTCAATAATATCATCAAGTCATCAGCTAGTCATGGCGTTCAATGCCTCAATGCAGTAGTATCACCAATATCCTCAATGAACATATATGATCAATATGATCAACAAGTGTGATAAGTGTCATAAAAATTGTAGTCACTATCGTACAACGATGGACTCAAGTGTCAGCAGTTGTACTCACTGTCAAACTGAGTCAATCTCAAGTCCCAGCATTTATTAGTCAAATGATATTCCATATGCTAGGATGTAAATCCTGGGCTATAAGTAAAATTGTATTATTGGGTGCTCGATACAACGCTCAGTCTAAGACATTTTAAAGGTTATTACTTATATTATTATTGTTAGATGTTCCAAATAATTAATTTATATCATTATCTTATTACGAACATCAGCCTTTAGCTTCCTCGACTCAATAATCGTGTGTTAATACTGGCCTAGCCCTAATGCACTCTCATCGGAGCCAAAGGCCAAACCTCTCGTGTCATGAATGCACAACATATCAGAAAGTATACATATATGATCATGTAATAACAACTACATATGCCCTGCACAGGTATCTCTAGAAAATTCCTAAGTCACAGAAACCATATAAATTGTGATACCAATATATATATCAACGAGGAGTAGATGAATAAATGGTACAAGGTTACTATAACAACCTAGCTAACCAACCCACTGATGCTATTTAGTACAATTACTAAAGCTATAAGCTCAGAAATAGCCCCATAGAGTGTACCTGTTGTCCAAAGATAAAGTGCTACAAGTCTCAAATATTACTCCTTCTAATATCAAATGGTCTCCTACTGCTCTGAAACTTGCAAAAAAGTAATCCATATATCAATACAATTCCAATGGTATAAATTATGCTAAGTTTTGGATTAAGCCTAAAATGGGGCCTAAATTTGGCCTATCGGGCCCACTCATCAGAACTTAAAATAAACTTCACCACAGGGTTCCCAATGTTACTGGGAACTCGTGCTCCAAAATTAAGCACAATTTGAGTAAGGGAAGACCCTTGAATAGCCCAGAGAAGATTGAGTATAAAAAGGGCAAAAGATTCGACCTTTAAGGAATTAAACAAGAAATTAAATGAAGTAACTATACTACGGAATGAAATAAACTCAAGGGACAATAATTTATCCAATAATACATGAATTAATTAGAGAATTTTGAGTCTTCACAATTAGGGTCATTAATGGAGGAAAGCTTCAACTTTCAAAGATTAAAATGGAGAAGAAGACTTAATAATAATTGGGAAAGACGTGGGGAATCTTAAACAACTTCTTCAAAGAATTTGACGAAGTTTCCCCTTAGAAATCTCACAAGAAAAAGAGGAGAAATTGAGAAAAGTGTTGAAAAATAAACTGAAAAATCTGGGCTCTGCTGTTTTAACTGGTTGCGATTAAGCGCATTCGCGCTAATTAAATATTTGCTCTACTATTTTAGCTTAATTATTCTAAATAATTAATTAAATAAATTGCAATGTTTTATTACCACGATCGCGATTATAGCAAAAAAAATCTACAACAGCAGAATTTTTGAACGAGGGCACGGGATTGAAACGGAGTCCAACAGTAACAAACCAAATATGTATTTTGAGTAAAAAGCATATTCTGGACTCAATAGAATCAACGAAATTGACATCGCAGGTTGTTTGAGCAAGAAAGACCCCCAACCCAGACTTAGTTAAAATTAGAATTTTTTTAACTTTCGACATAAAAACTCAAATCAAGTACGAACACCTTGGGAAGCGTACCAAGGTTGAAACTAGCCTAAATTAACCATTTTGTAGCTTTAGTGGTGTCCAAATTCTGAACCAACACTCCAAACTCATAATACCACTCAAGCTCCACATTAGGCCTTAAACTTAACTAAAATCCACAAATGAGGATAAATTGCAAACAGAAACTCTAAAACAATAACTGAAAGTCAATCTTGACTTTATTTGCCATTCTAGAGCTAAAATAAATGTCGTAATTGAACTCCGAGCTCATATTGAAGGAAATTTGACTTTGGTCAACAAGTACTTAGTTTTAGGCTCTAAAACAAGCAGTTTGAGATATTTCTTAACCGAGCCACTAGGGATCCAAACTACCAGTCCCAGCAAGTCATAAATGACTTGAGCAAACTACTGAAATAATCTAGAATGCAAAACATCACGTATTTATCATAAATGAATGTAAGGGTCATCACACTATACTATCTTGTGGTCGCGGTAAAACAAGTCATGAAACCCTATTTTTATCTTTTGTTCATAAAATAACTTTTTATTACAACATTTACCCTTCCAGAAAATATACCACCCCACGTGCCCTGCCCTATCAACCTCACCATTGTATTCATGCACGCAAAGACAACCAAGGTAAATAATAGGCGAATTCGAAGTCTAAGAAAGGCCAGAAGCCACCAGCTAAGCACATATCTCACCTAAACGGCTACGACTATCCCAACACTAATACTATTAGCAAACAGCCATCCCCGAAATTCCAATCACACTAACCACAGCCTACATCCAACTACGAGCCCCCACACAGGCCCCTAAAGGGTAAATAAGTGCAGAAAAATAAAGAAAGGCATACTAACTACCTATCAACCAACAAACTAGCTGGAACTTAACAAGAATTTAATATGAACCTAGTCTAGAAAGTAAGACAACCTAGCCTACTTAAAAAATGGCAAAAAGCTCCCCGTGAGTTGGGCGCACAACCCGAACAGCTTCAATCACTCAAAACAGCATGACAGTAAAAAAATAAAGACACAGGGGTCAAAACAAGAAGAATGATACGCATATTTCAGAAATTAAATTGGTTCAGAACCGAGACTAAAATGGGCTTGTGGCCTCAAAATTTGGAAAAATAATCCAAAGGTACTAGCACGTTTAGATCACCTCAAGGAGCACATATTACGAAATTGAACTCAAAATGATAAAGGATAAAGGAGAATTTAAGTTCACAAAGTAAAGAAAATAGACATATTTTACCATGCTAAAAAGGACGCAAATAATGAGAATACTTGAAGAAAACATGCCCAAAGAGGTCAAACAACCTCCCTAGTAGCTCCAAACCCATTTCCCCAGTGCAAGATCGCAATATCATAGCTTTAAATCGCAGCAATGGAGGAGAACTAAAAATGGGAATGAAATGAATAAGAACTCATATTTAAAATTATTGCATGGCCACTGGGTGACCCACACTTGGGAGAAGCAACTTCCCACTGGGGCATCCCTATCTTCCCAACCTGGTATCACCAGGGCGAGGAAAAGGTGACAGGGGCGACATTTACTAGGGTGGACAGGAGCAGCCTCTAGAACCCAAGGAAAGTATATTTAGGGTGGACCCGTTGTCCATTGGGGTAACTCTATAGGGGAAATCCGTAGTCACTCGGTCAACATCGCATGCATGACCAAATCCTTTGTTGGGGAGATCTGTGCCGACAACTCTTAACAACTAAAAAGAAAACTCTAAGAGGCCTTGAACGAGCATTCTGAGCCCAATTTCAACAAACCAAATATGTACACATAATGTAAATGATATTCTATATCTAATAAAAATTTTGACAAGAAAAACGGAGGTTGTCTTAGAAAAAATAGCTCTAACACCAAAATGAATAAAAAGAGCCAATTTCAACTAAGCCACCAAAGCACCCAAAATGACATCGGACACCCCAGGAGGCAAACTAATAACCCTATCATCCAAAAATCACCATTCTAGAGATAATGAAAGCATCATAATCCCATTCTAACACTTCGATCACCACATACCATCTCCAAGCCAATTCTCAACTCTTAATGAACTGAAATTTCACAAAATAACTCAAACTCAAACTAAAACTCAAAATAAAAACCTCGAGAAATGAACTAAAGGTCCCTCTACACCAAATAAGGTATTCCAGAGGTAATGGAACTATCAAAATCAAATTTTGAGAGTGTTTACTAAGATTTCACTCTCAAGTCCCACTTTTAAAAAAACTAAAACTTTAAAATAGGGAAATTGAGATAACGGACAACTAAGCTACCAAGTAACTTAGCTACCAATCCATATAATTCATAAATAACTTGGGAAAACTAACAGACAACTCTAAATGCAGAAAGGAAGAAAAGCAAGAAATGACTAAATGGGTCATTACATTAGGGCCGATAAATCAGCCAGTCAGTGGCTGGCCTATAAATAGCACCTCCAAAATTTTTTGATCATTTTCCTCTTATTCCTCTTCAATTGATTAACTTTTGGGGCTTTTTTCTTATGATGCTTGATTAAAGATTCTAATCAGTAGAATCGTGTTGCAGTGGTTTTACAATTATTTTTATCATGTAATTATTTATTTTTTTCTATTTTAATAAAGTTTCTAGTATTTATATCTTCATTTACTACATCCACATAATGTATGATCTATTCTCTACATGTTGGTATAAATATCCTACTTTTTGAATGATTAGGGTTTACAAACCTATTTTTTCGACCTCACTAGTTATATAAAAATATGGGTCTTGTTTTACTCATCTTGACATATGGGTTATGTTTTTTCTAGACTCTTGAAATTTTTATCTTCGTGCATAATTCTCTAGATATTTAGGCATGCTTCTCAAGGACATCACCAGAATCCACGTAGGCTATAGTATACTTTGTTCAAACTGGGTATTAGTGTAGTATATATATGGTAAAGTGTTAGCTTTGGAATGGGATTAGTAGTCGGGCCCCAATATGCTTATTCTTCTGGACTATTTCCTTATTAGCTAGTTTATAGCTTAACTACTTAAATTAGGGCTGTATTTCCCTACCCGTATGTTTAACGCTGATTTTGGAACGTAGTATGGTAGGGAGAGGGATATTTTTTTGGTGATATTGGTTATATGTTGAATCTTGAATGTAGTGAGGTCGGGGAGGTTATTATACTATATGTTAGAGCTTAGTAGCTATCCCTAATTTAGGCTGGTGGCTTTAGAGCCGATCTTAGTAGGCTGATTTTTATGTGTTCTACCTGAGATATTGAGTATGATTAGGGCATGTGTGGACTTGTGTTATAGATAGAGGGATGCGGCTTGTTGGGTAGTTAGAAGCCCTAAGTGATAACATTGCTTTGCTGGCAGTTAGTATCCCTATGTGATGATATCATTCCCTAGCCCAGTGTGAGACTGAGAATGAGTTGTATTGGACTAAGTTATGATAGCTTCATGTTTTCGCCTATATAGGAGTGTACTTGGCCCTTAGCTAACGCACTCTGGGTAGTTATGGTATCTTTGAAGCGTTTACCCATGGCTCAGCTTCGTATTTAGGCTAGGAGTGATGTACTCTATGACTAAGGCTTGGAAGCCACCCTATGGATTCCATTTAGTATCCTTAGACCAGCTTAGCATATTGATTGTTATGTGTAGCGAGCATGCATTAAATGTTTTAAAAGGTAATTTGATTTTTATAGAGTAATAACTGAAAATTAATTTCAAATATACTTATATTTTCCATGATTGTGCTCATGAGAAGTATCGAGCTATTTTACCACACTATCTTACACTATTTTCTCATGATCAGTATGATTTCTGGATATTGCCTATATGAAAATAGTTGGTTTTTATCGAGACTTGGATTTTTTCCTACATGGATGTACTTGAGTTTCCCCTAAGATATGATATGGGCTGAGCCTGACTTTTGGGTATTTTTTCCCTAATGACTGTGGCACTATTTGGTTTCTTTACGAGAACTTTCGTATGTGGGATTGGATCCCTCCAAGGACCATCCGACCTGGGTCACCATGCATAGGTTATATTACATGGTCGAGGGAGGGGTATACATTAGGGTAGGTTGGGTAAGCTTTTGTAGGTTCTCTCCTGGACGAGTCTTGTATGGGGGATGGTGCATACGAGTACTATTTACTGTTTTGAACCAATGTGCATTGTATCCTTTCGCTCTTGGTTGTACTCTTCAAGGCTTAAGCGGGGAGTACAAGTTGGTTACTTGATTTCTTGATTATACCTATCGGTAGAATGGGGTGCCAGTTGGCTTTGTTAACTAGTAGACTTTTTGTTTGTTCCCTTCTACCTCTAATTAGTACTATGCGTGCAGTTGTTGTATTTTCTATTGGCTTAGCTTGTTGATGGTTTTGTATCCTCTTATTGGTCCTTCCTTGTGTTGTTCATGTTGGAGATCCAGGTACATGTTGCATTTGGTCATGATTTGGTTGTATCCCAAGTTTTGTGTATGATACGCTGATAGTGACTTCCCTTCATACTTCTTAGTTGATAGTTGACTCCTTCACTACATTTACTAGTTATTACTACCGTTACCTTATTGCATTATACATTATGTGACACTAGCTTATTTACTATTGATATTCTTTTAGCTTTCCAATGCTTACTTTTTCTCGTTCGGCCTATGATGCCTACTGGGTATTCATTGTTTTTGGTATTCATGATATAATTCTGCATCTTTTCCTGATATAGGTTTTAATACGAGTCATCGGGACAAATGCTATTATATAGACTAGCTTAGTGTTATTTAATACTTAAGGTAAGTAGTTGGCGTTCATGCTAGTTGGTCTTCTCTCTTTTTTTATAGTTGTTCCATTTGGAGTCTGGATAGCTATTACGTAGTTTTCTCCCCTTTGTAGGTGTTATTTTATATTTTTCTGTATATAGATTCTCTATACCCATGATACTAGGTTCTTGGCAGTCATGTTCGATTGTGTATTTTCCATGTTCTACTTCTATTTCATCTCATCATCTCCTTCTTCTTTTCATTGAGGTTCTTAGAGATGGCCCACCGGTACCTTCCTTGGTCTATAGCTAGGCTTGTCTACAGGTGAGATGTAGATGCCATCACAACTCATTTTCGGGTTATGATAGTTAAATCTTGCTTTGTAATGTGGCAGACTTGTTTATGAAATTTCTCAACTTAATAAAGTTCAAGCCTGTTTTCAGTAAATTTTCATAAAACAAATGATGTTTTTGATTTTCAAAGAATTAAGCCTATTTTGGAAAATATATTCTTAAAAGATGTTTCAGTTGCCTCTAGATAGAATGTACATGATAATAAAAGGATGAGACTGGTGTCAGTTAGATAACTATTTTGACCAAAGAAGCTAATGCCAGATTTTTTGTTCAATTGGTAATTAAATTATTTTACAATGGTTAGATTTTGTATCAGGAGTAGAGTTTGTTTTAATTTTGGAATTAGTATAATCACCAATAGAATTTCTATACAAGGTCCCTATTCCATAAACTATGTGTCAACATAGGATATTTTAGCCTACTTAGGCAGGGTATGGCTCAGTGGATTCACCAGGTAGAGGATCATATCTTATACTTTTGGTAGCGTATAATACACCCATCAACTATGACACAGGCTAGACTGAGTGTCTATTCATATGATTTATCCTCGGTTATAGAAAATCTCAAGTTATGTTCAACTCACAGTTAGAGTCACAGAATTTTCAAACTAAATATTTAATAGATTTACTTTATTTATAAAGTCTTTTACTTGAGTTTTATCTCTTCTTTTATGGTTTTTGACTTAAATATCCTTGTCATACTTGTATATTTTTCATCATTAGTATTTATTTTAGTTTTAGTCTCAGATCAGTCAGAAGTTCAGTTTCAATCAGTTTTACATCTTTTATAACTAAATGGTTATCATATTTACTCTATTAATAAGTCTAGTTTTTTTATGAGTTCTAAATGTTTTCATTAACCCTTAATGTTTAATGACATTCACCTGTCATGCATAATCATATCAACATATTTTATTTCTGTTCCAGATTATTTGAGTCATATATTTAGTTCAATATCTGTCCATTTCAACATCAGACGACATTTATACATGTCAGACTTGCATAAATTTTGTTATGATTCCTTAGCTCATATTAGACCTGGCTCATTCAATTGTACAATTTTATAGTCATATTTCAGTTTAACTTTATGACAGCCTAGTATGTGTTCAGTCAACATCAACTGTCTTATGCATGCATTTGCCTTTTTACATAACATTACATTACACATAACGATGCATACTTTTTCCTATACTCACATTGTAGATTCAGAAGCCCCTTTCCAACTTATAGTTAGTAGACTCAGTAGGTATCAAATAGATGTTCGTGAGTCCTCAAATTTTGAGGAAAAATTCTTAGTAATTTCTTTTTGTATTTTCTGTTAAATTTTCTTAGAGTTAGCTGGGAGGCTATCCCAATAACTCTGCAACTTTTGGTAGAGGTTTCATAGACAGTTAATCAATAGTTGTAGTGACTTCTTGACTAATTTATTATTTATTATGAAAAGTTGTTGTTTCTCTTTATTTATATTACCAGAGTTTAGCCAGGTATACCTTTTCATAGTACTTCTATGTATATGTTTCATGATAAGTACCAAGACAAGCGGTTCACACATGTCACTCATGGTTTCAGGTGGCTTTTACATCAACGTGTAAGCTCGAGGCATGACAAGATTTTAATTGGGGAAATTTTTTTTAGAAAAATCTTGAAAATGTAAAAAGTACCAAAATCTTGTTTAACAATTGATATTTCTCAGATGATCTAAATGAGGAAGAAATTTTTAAAAAGATCTCAAATTTTCCATATATGTTACTAAAGTTCAAAATCAAATTCAGATGTCCCTAGCTCTAACGAAATCCTTAAGGCATCTTAACTATATTTAGCACCTATGAGTCTTAGAGATTTTCAAAATTCTACAACAAGATATTGAGTGCATCAATACCTCAAACCAAAGACATTTATTCGGTTTACACATGACATGATAAAATGGCAATGACCCATATAACCTTTTCAAGTTGATTTCCTAAGAAAGTTTTGCTAAATATTTTCTTATAAAAAATTATTCTTATCTTATCTATCATGACTCAGAGCATCGAGCAAAGTACCTAAAGTATGGAGCACAAAGATATAAAAAGACAATGTAGACAACCAAATGAAGATGACATAGATTACTTTCACAAAAACTAATGATTTTTCTATAGATGTAGTATCTTCAGAAAACAGGCCCTAAAAGTGGTCAAAAGGGGGATACCACACTCTAAACATCCATTTAGAGGATAAAACAAAAGACTCCTAAAGAGGTGGAAGTCTGAGAGATTTTAAGCACTAGTGACTTTCTTTGATTCACAAAAACTCACTGAAAACCCCAAAGATAGAGGAAAAATAAAGATCCTTTCAAATACATAGAAAGTCATAACAAGCATAGGATGATCGAAGTGATACAAAATTTATGCATATCCAAATCATCAGGTTAAAGAGGAATCACCAAGATCCTTAAGAATGGAGAAATTGATACCCAATAATTCACAAAGATGATATCTTATGCTTTCCCACATACGATCCATTTATCATTGGGGTGTAGTAAGGGATTTATTCGTACATATACCTGAAGAAGGAAAAGATGTACATGCAAAATCCGTCACACCCTGAGCTCATCCCCTAGATGCGACAAGGCACCATAGCCTATAATTGTCCCTCGAAGAACCTTTTGGCACTGGCATAGCTCTATTTGCTCACAGTTAGTGGAAGCAATATCTCAATAATAAATAAATTAGAAATGAAATAGTTGGTACCTATCAGAATTCAATCTATAATAATAAAATAAATGAAGAGAACTTCAACTCAACACCCATTACATCATTGTGTATAATATCCACTACAAGATAGATGCTCGACGGCTAGAATAAGATCTCTAAATAGCCTCAAAATAAGAATAAAATAAATACTTAAGTCTCAGATATTATAAAATAAAATAACAAATAAACTCCAGTACTCGATCCATTAAATCAATAAGGACTCGCAACTTCTTCTTCTCCTTTTAAGAATGCAACTCAAGTCAGCCTCAAGCGCTTGGATGGCTGGCCGGATCTACATGGTGTAATAAATAAAGCACAGAGTATATGGACAGTACATGGAATGTAAAGAATATGTGAGAGGTAAAAATAACAGGCTTAGAATAATTATAATATATAAAGAATACTGAATGCATGAAAAGTTTTAAATATAACTCTCAACATCAGTAAGCAACAAAGTTCACAAATAGACATCTTAAATTTAAGATTCAACTTTCAAGAGTATAATATAGAATCAAGTGAATACTTCAGACTCGGATATTTTAAATCAAGTTCAACTCTAAACATGCACTTCAAAAAGTAAATATTGTGCGAGTTTGATAATATTAGTTCAAAAGCTTCGACTCTCTAAGGGCATAAAATAAACTTAGTGAAATACTTCAGAGTTGATATTTTTTTAACAAGAACTAAATGAAAACTTAGTTAAGAACCTTCTTTCAACTTCATTTACTTTATACTAACACTCAATATCATTTGGTTGGTTCTATATTCGACATACTCTATGCGTGTGGCTATAAATTCTAATATACATCCCTATGTTGGGAGGGATCCCAAACCTTTCAGGTTAAGGGTCTTGAAATAACTCCTAGTGGATTCGCTAATCCATTAACTAGATACAACACATTAGTCCATGAGCTATAAATAAGTCATATTGGACCATAATCAACTGATGTCGACCATGATCTTCCTATATTTCACGATACATGTTATGGGATAAGGTGTATTTTACCCGAATCCTATAGGTTATAATACTACTCCTAAAATTGACTACTACTTATTTAGGTCAGTATTTGCTACACATGGCACATGAATTGTTTAATTGACAAATCTATACTACTTACTTCATTCTTATGCTTATTCTGACCAGACCTGTAATTCAAGCCGCTAAGCATTCTTTTCAATTTTTACTAACTCTAGACCACTCTTAAGTTTAGAAATCCAAAGTCATTAATTTATCATTTATGAAAACCTAAAAAATTTTATAAAACAAGTTTCTAACCTTACAACTTACCAGACATGAACCTTGACTGTAACTCATATTATTACCATAAAACTTATGGATAAATATGGGACTTTCAATTAATAAATTTGATCATGCTTTACATTATTAAGAAATTTACGCAACTTGTACTTCAACTCTTAAACCTTCAATTTGACTAAAATCGTTATAAATTCCAGACATCAAGTTATTTTTATAATCTCAAACTCAAAACTTTAGACTTCAAAAAAATCAAGGAATATTCATGAATATATGGCTCTTACCAATCTCATGCTTCAACTTCAAAGAATAAAAAATTTATGCAAAACTTATCAAGTATTATGCTTCTGTCATAATTTCATCATTTTGTATCTTCAATTGAAAGGACATTTCTGGCACAAGGTTGAAAGGAAACCCTTGCTCATTAGCCTACATATTTGACTCAAACCTTTACTAATATTGGAAATAGTGATGCTGGTTGTCCCTTTCCTTTGCATAGAAATAGTAATGAAAGAAGATAAGGGGTTTGCACTTATATATGCCACCCAACGAAGCCAAAATGACATGGTTTTAATACCATGGGTTGAGGGAAAGGTCATAATTAACCATGGTAAAAATGATCTTAAACCAAAACTCATAATTTTCATGAAATTGTTAATGATCCGTCAAACTAGTTGATGGGATATTAAGGATCTGCCTACCCGAGTGTAACTTGATTGTTTCACAGTGGTTTACTATAATGTTCATAATTTTCCACTCTAGTCTCGGATTGATGAGTGGTTTGTTTCATTAGAAACTAGACTCAGAGACATTTTTATTGATAGAGTATGGGTCATATAACTTTTAATGTCATATACTTGACTTGACATTCAAAACCTTTTTTTACATTTTATACACTAATAGAATGCTCCGAGGTATCCATGAGTGTGGACCAGGACTTATCTAATGTAGTTGCATGAGTTATGATACCAACTCGTGCTATGGTGTTTGATATTTTTTTTTATGTTCTTTCACCTTCCTATAATTCCATTCTACATCATGTATAGTGAATATCACGAATTTGTACTATGTAATCATGCATGAGTTCCAGAAGTTTGATTTTCTATCCAGTTTCCATGATTCGCACCTAAAAAGTCATGAAGTGCAATACAAAAACTCATGTTGTTTATTCATGGGGTAGCGTGTCAATTCTAGTAACCAAGTCTACCCCATAACTCAGTTTATGAGTTGTGGAATGGCATACAATAAGTCATGGGTGACTCATGGTATGGCCCTATTAGTTTCTAGTCCTATTTAATGATGGGTTATTTAGTAATTTCTCCTACTAATCCTAGCCTATCCCTTATCATTTTGGACTAGAAATTGGTTACTATATAAACCCGAAACACTTATTACCATTTATTCTACACTTAATCAAATCAACATGAGCGTTCTTGTAAGAATTTTATCTCTAGAAGTCCACGAGCATGGTTAGGGTACTCCTTCAAATCTAACCAAGAATTCTCCTAATCATGTATGTGGGCTTATGAATGAGCATCTCTTCCATCCTTGTGCCCAAAGATCCCTTTCTCAAAGAATTGAAGCTGTAGAATTTAGCTAGGGTTCTTAATTATACATATTTAGATTACCCTTATTATTTCAACTTCTTGGTGGATTTTAGTTATAATTTTGAAGTTTGTATGATAATTTCTAAATAACATATTCCTCATGAGTTAGCATGATTTTAAAAGTTGTATTAGAAGTTGAAGGAAGTCTTGAAATATGAATTAATTAATGTTATTAATTTTTATTCTTAAAACTTGAATGAATTATTGAAATTTCATAATTACTTGACTTTTGTATGATTTTGAGCATGATTATTTAGAATCTCTAAATTAACTAGTTTTGGCTAATTAAGCCTAATTGAAAAGTATTAATGATTTTATGTTTAAACTTATAATTGAGAAGTTAGAATGTTAATAAGAATTTTAATCATCTGAGATTTTCCCAAAGTGGATTATTTGAAAGTTTAACTTGGTGTGTTAGGGTTTGGATAGTTTGTTTCATTTGAAAATGTCCACTAGTCAAGAAGAGTAAAATAAGTTAAAATTGAAGGGTCAATATTTTATGGGAGGAGTATTAGCACTGAGATAGTAGGACGAGCCCTGCATTCCTGAGACCTATGTAGCCAATCATAGGGATTATATTATAGTCTAATGAGTGCCTATTTTGATAGACTTAGTGGTCCATTAGGGGAAGTTGTAGGTTCATACCCTAGCAAGGTATGGACTCCCCTCTACATGGGGAAATATGTAGACTTCATTGCTAGGGTATGAGGTGTGTAGGTTTTAGAAACTCCTGAGTTAACTAAAGTTTCCATATTTTAAGTAAAGAAAGAAAATGAGGTTTATCAATTTTTTCAAAGAGTTGCTGGTGATGCTGCCACAACTATCCCGTGCATAGTTGTGTGAATTTCTAGGGATGGGCCATGCTTGACTATACAGTAGAAACATAGGTTACTAGCACCTGTGACAATTGAGGAGGTGAATGAAATACTAAATAAATTGGCAATGTACAGAGCACCACAATTGGATGGGTTCAATGCTGAATTTTTCAAAGAATATTGAAAAATACTATGGGAGGAGATAAAAATAGATATACTGGAGTTTTTCGATAATGGGAGGTTGTTGAAGAAATTAAAATACAACTATCACAATATTTCATAAAGTCAAGAACCCCACATATGTGAAGGATTATAGGCAATAGGTTTTTGCACAACCATATATAAGCTCATTCAAAGATTCTAACTACTAGAACAAAAACGGTGATTGATCATATAGTAATAAGGTCCCAATCTACATTCATATAAGGAGAGAATATCCTTGATAATGTAATTATTACAAATGAACTAGTTAAGGTCTATGTAAAGAAGGGAGTATCTCCAAGATGTACTGTAAAAATGGATATAAGGAAAGATTATGACTCAGTTGAGTGGCCTTTTTTGAGAATGGGTGTTTTTGGAATTTGGGTTCCCTACAAGTCTGGTTAATATGATCATGGAATGTGTAACTAAATTTCACAACAACATACTAATCAATGGGGGTCTCACTACCAGTTTTAAGGCAAGAAAGGCATTATGACAAAGAGATTTCGTCCTCCGTACTTATTTGTGCTAGAGATGGAGTATCTTCATAGAACCCTGCATCAAATAAGGAAGGAGCCTAAGTTCAAATATTTTCCTAGGTGAAAAAGACTAAGGGTCATCCATATTTGTTTGGCAAATGATTTACTGATGAGTTACAGGTAAATAAAGATTCAGTGCAGTTAATGACAAAGACATTTAATTAATTTTTAGAGGTTTTAGGACTACAAGCCCATCTGGATAAGAGATGTATATACCTTGGAGGGGTGAATGATGCACTAAAAAAGCAACTGATATAGGAAGTACAAATATAACTATTGATTCTTTATTCCTTTATTAAAAACTATTAAGTTTTATATATTTAATTGAATTTATTTATTACTCTCGAAAGTGAAGATTTTTAACTAGTTCTATTAAACTGCATATAACTGAATATTTGAGTTGAGTTGGAGTAAAGCTTACAATGAATTGCATAGTACGTTTATCGTTCTTCTATATATCTTGTTATTGTGCCTACTCACATATTTAGTACATTACATGTACTAATTGCATACTCTTTGTTGCAACTTTACCCTCATACAAATCCCGCTAGTTGTTTGGACATTCGTGGTTGATTGGTTTCATATCTCTTCGAATCTAGAAGATTGGTGAGTCCTCGTTGGATCAAGGGATAACTATAGATCTTATATTTTCTTGTATCTTTAGTAAGGCTAGTAATTTAGTTTTATTTCTTTATTTTTTATTTAGATATTAGCTATATATCTATTCTAGCAGTCCAACAATTGGCGTAACAGAGGCTATTAGAAAGATGTTGAGTTAGTAATTGAGTTTCCATTTATTGATTTACTTATCTGTTGCATCTACTAAGTGTGAGGTGTAGAGTTGTGCATGAGCCAAGGGTCCATCCAAGACAATTGAAAAAACTAAATGGATAACAATGTCGGTCCCTCCTAGGGGGTGACTTTAGAGCATGAAAAATTTTGTATCAAAGAACTAGGTTTAAATATCCTAGGATGTTTGAAAGTAGTGTTAGGTAGAATCTCTTTTTTTCAAGTTCTTTTCATTCTTTGTATTTTAACTTTAAGATACATTTTTTTATTCTTACATAATGAATTTCAGATCATTCTGCCATATAGACAGCCAGCTCGCAAAGAGGTCATGGTCATAAAAATCAAGATCCACACATTTTAGAGCCTCCTAAGCCAGATAGCATCACAAATATCGACTTTAGAAACATGATACATATATTTTTTGGTCATACAGTGGTGGCACAAGCTTAGAAGTCATCTTTTATTCCAGTAGTTCAGTCAGTTGTTCCTAATGCTGGAGTAGTGAGAGTGAGGGAGTTCTTGAGGTTGAGTCCTCTGAATTTCTATGGTTTGAGAGTTAGGGAGGATCCAGAGAACTTTATTAAGGAGGTTTATTGGATTTGTGATATGATGAGGTAGTTATATATAGATAGGGTTGACATAGTAGTGTATCAGCTAAAAGATATTGCTAGGTATTGGTGTGATTTATGGAGGAAGAATAGGGAGTAAGTTTAGCTCTGTCTTCTTGGGATGAGTTTTTGTTGGTGTTCATGATTAGTTCTTCCCTAGATAGAAGAGACATTAAAGAGGTCATGAATATCTCTATTTGGAGTAGTGATCCATATCTTTTTCTAAGTGTAGCATGAAGTCCACAAAGCTTTCTAGATATGCTTTGGCGATGGTTGTTGATATGCATAACAAGATGGATATGTTTGATGCAAATCTTTCTCCTTATTTGATTCATATAGGAAGGGAAGATATGCTAAGTAGTGATATGGACGTTAGAAGTTTGATGGTCCATTTAGGGTAGATTGAAAAGGAAAAGTCTAAGTAGAGGGGGATTTAGTAGAGTAAGAGGGATAAGAATGGTCATTCTAAGTCCAGTCAACCTAAGTCTGGTGGATTTAGATAGCAGCAATAGAAAATTTTTAGGGAACCCGTCCCTTCATCCTTTAGTGCTCCTTTATAGAATTTTAGGCCTCCGAATAATCAGCAAAATAGTCTAGCTCAATTAGCTTCATGAAGTAGTTCTTTCATATGTGGGAAGTGTGGTAGGTCTTATTTAGATCAGTACAGATCTAGGCAGATGGGTATTTTTGGTGTGTCCAGGTTGGTTGTGGTATTCAAGAATGTCCTTTGTGGAGTTGTTATTCTTGTGGTTTTCTAGAACATAGATAGGTAGATTGTCCAATAGTCAGGAAAGGTGGTCCTAAGCCATAGGCTACTCCTACAGTAGCATGTAATGCCTAGATTCACCCCCTGGGTGATACAAGGCATTCTTAACTACCGAGTTTCCTCAACAGCCTCGGATGAACCCTTAGCTCAGGCATAGCTCTAGTAGCTAACTCATCAGTGGAAGCATATAATAATAATATTATCTAAACTAGTGGGTCACCTCACATATGAAATATAAATACTGAATCATAATGAAAACTGTAAATAAAATACCACTACATCATTTGTTTGAAAGCCTCTAATTACTAAAATACTAGGTTGTTAGGATAAGTCCCCAGCTAACTTTATAATAAATTGAACAAGTGTATCGAAAGATTAATCTGCTTTACTAGAAATAAATAAAAAATGATATGTTCCTGATCCATGGGAACTCACCAAATCTCTAAATAGTTAAAGATAGCAGATCCTATCAACCGTGAGCGTAAGGATGGCTGTCCTGACCTACATGTGAAATTATGCAACAAAAGATTATGTGGTTAGCACATCAAATGTACTGAGTAAGAGGGAGGGGTCAGCAACATTCAATATCAACATGATCAATATAAGTACAATTGGACCATGAATGAGCTATGCAATGCATGATCAATTACAATTTTAAAATCAACCTCTCAAGAAATGTTATGTATTTCTAACAGTGCTAGAGAACATAGTGCATCTCAACTTATAATTTAACCCCACAATTTATCCAAATCTTGACGATAATTTAGTGTAAGCATGAACCATGATATAATAATGCAGGAATTTATGGAAATCATTCAATATTATTGGGTGGAACATAGAATTAAAGAAGTTTCACTACATGGGAATTGTAAGTTAACAATCCTAGCAAGATCATTTATTAAGAAACTAGGGTTGGGGAACAAGGGTGGAAGAATTCCCTTATTCATGAACCCACATACCTGAAAATTCGGAGAGTTCTTAGTTGAATTTAAAAAAAAAAAAAAAGTTTTCCCTTTGAAAACTCTAGTTCTCTTGCTCTTGGGGAAAAATATCGAGAGTCTTCTACTTGTCTGATTAGTTTGTGAATAATAAAATAATTAGAGCAGTTTAGGCTTTTATACTAGTGTTTATTAAGCCTAAAACAAAATGGTACCATTTATTAAAGAGTGGGGAATTATAAAAAGTCCTTGGGAAAAAGGGTATAAAATGTGAATTAGTAGGTTTACATGGTACGTATCACAAACCTTCATATAGTTTCAAGATTTGTGGAATGACCCATGGAATTGTTCCCCTTCTAGAACACTTGACCGATTTTAATGGGTCCTTCCATGACCCATCATCCTCTTTAAATACTCGTGTAATGATACATAGGATAGTCCATGCTTTGAGAATTATTGAGAGTTGAGAGAAACCAAGGTCAGGTTTCACGGGTGGGTTCCACGATTTGTGGAATCCTTCCATAGTCCGTGGAACTGCCTGTGAAAACCTGGAAATTTCATGTTTAAGTGAAATTTCATCAACTTTTTTTATAACCCATGGAACATGATAGGTGCGTTTTTCAGATGTTGTAACATCTCTCTCTTGGTTTCATTCGTCATCGAATAAAGATTTCATCCAGAAGAAAGGGGAAAAGACTTACAAATTGTTGACTAACTTAGAAATTGATTTAAACTATCATAATGATCTGTTAAACAATTATTATAATCTTAACTTAGCTGACCTATATGCATACCATTTTTATGGACTCCAGCTACCATGAACACATTAAATGCATAAGTACTCCCATAGAGACTCGTGCAATACGACAGACCATATGCTATATGTAACAGACACACAAAGGAAAATTTGGAGTGAGAGGATATTACCTCAGATAAAAGTTGAACTAAATGAAAATAAGTGTGGGTACTTCTCCATCATGTTTTCCTCATCATCCCAAGTGGATTCCTCGACGGATAGATAGCACCATAGAATATTGACAAATGTTATTTCCTTATTTCTAAGCTTGTGAATCAGCCTATCTAGAATTTGTATTGTGACTTTGTCATAAGTTAGGTTGTCTTTAGCACTAGTGTTGTTCATGGGAACTATTAAGGAATGTTCTAAAAACAAGAACCTCGTTAACATGGAGATCAAAAACTAAGTCCCCCTATTTGAAATAATAGACAAGAGCACACCATGTAGGAGGACAATCTCCCAAAGATACAATCTTCTATAATCCTCTATTTAAAAACCAGTGGGAATATGTAGAAAATAGGTTGATTTGGTTAACCTGTCCACAATCACCCAAATAAAATTATGTTGTTTCTTAGTCGTCGGTAAAGGAGTACCAAAATCGATATTTATGACATTCCACTTCCAGGATGGAATTTCAAATCTCTGTATCTTATATGCCAATTTTTTATATTCAGCTTTCACTTGCTGGCAATTCGAACACTTAACCACAAATTCGGATATGTCCCCACTCATTCCTTCCCACCAAAACACTTCCTTCAAATCCATATACATATAGTTAGCACCAAGATGAATAGAGTATCAAGAGTTGTGAGCTTATGAAAAAAATCCTTTCCCTTAGGCCATCAACATTTGGTAAACATAGCCTTCCCTTATCTCTTAACACCCATCTCCCTTTTGAAAAAACTTTCCCTTTATGCCTTCCAACCATACCCTTTACTTAAGAAAAAATGAATCTTTATCCTTCTTTTCTTTCACCTCGACTACTAGTGAAAAATCTGATGCATCCAAAACAAACATGCCACCATACTCAGCACCAACCAACCTAACCCCAAGGTGTGAAACCCTATCCACCTCCCAATATAATTCTCTCTTCTCCCCATCAACATGCACCACACTCCCCATAAACAACTTACTAAGGGCATCAGCCACCACATTGGCCTTGCCCAGATGATACATAAATGCCATATCATAATACTTTAATAATACCAACCACCTTATTTATAGGAGATTCAACTTTTTTTCTCAAATACATACTATAGGATCTTATGATTAGTAAACACTAATGTGTACCTCGTATAGATAATTCCTCCAAATCTTCAAAGAGAAAACAATAGCTACCAATTAAGTTCATTACTGGGATAGTTCTTCTCTTGAAAGTTAAGCTGTCAGGAAGAGTAAGCTACTACCTTACTATGCTTCATTAATACACATCCCAACCAACACGGGAGGAATTACAGTATACCATAAAATCTTCTGAACTTTCTGATAAGGTCAATATTGGGGATGTAGTAAACTTAGTTTTCAACTCTTAGAAAATTTTCTCACACTATTCTTCCCACTCAAACTTAGCCTTCTTTTGAGTTATCTTAGTAAAAGGGGAGCTATAGAGGATAACCCCTATATGAATCTATGATAATACCCTACTAAACCCAAGAAACTGTAAATATTAGACGGAGATGTAGATATAGGCCAATTTTTAACATCTTCAATTTCATGGGAGTACACACGAATACCCTCACTAGAGATGACATGACCAAGAAATACAACTGAATTTAACTAAAATTCACACTTGGAGAGTTTTCCATAGAGTTAACGGTCTCAAAAGGTCTAAAGGAAATTTTAAGATGGTTTTTATTGTAATAACCCTCATGGTCATTTATGATAAATACATGATGTTTTGAATTCTAGAGCATTTTAGCAGTTGCCTCAAGTAAATTAT
>JBDJHY010162284.1:0-12569 GCA_039654485.1 Withania somnifera | reverse complement strand
AATAACTCTTGTATATTCGTACTAATTTTAAATTTAAACTATATAAATATATATTTTGAATTAATAAACACGTTTAATTTTATTTTTTGTAAAATAAAATCACTATTCACGATGGGTTGGTTCGGTTACTGTTCACTTGGGTTGGGCCTGTCCGAATTAAGCATTTTGAACCGGATTGGCCCTGCCCAAACGACCCGGTACAGTGATGGCCCGAACCGACCGATCCATGAATCATGGACCAAATGGTCCGAACAAGACCAGACCAGCCCATGGTCAGTTTAGGTCCCTTCCTCTTCAAGAGACAGCCTCTAGGGAGGAACACCTACAATTAACAGGTGATTGGATTGATTTTTTAAATGTAGTTTATTTTTTATTTTAAAATAGTTTTTAGGTTTAAATTTTTTATAATTATTAAAAAATATTAATTAAAATATAATTTGATTAAGTTGTTCTTTGTTCATTTTTAATTAATGCTTTTCTTTCTTGGCATCATATTAATATCCATCTAATTTATTATTAAAGATAGAATTAAAAACAATAGTTAATTATTTTTTAATTATGTAACTTAATAATTATTTTGAGACAAATTTTTAAATAAACCTATTAAATATTTGAAAACGAAAAAAGTAATAAATTAAAATTAAAAGTTAAAAACTCTGAATTTGCTTCTTAATTTAATTTTACTTTTTTAACTTAAAAGAAAATCTTCAAACTTTTCATATTTACCCAAATACTTTAAAAATACTTAAAAACACTTCAACTGCTCCAATCCAAACGGGAAACAATGCAGTTTGGGATTTTCCTTCAAAAAAGATCACGTTATTTAATCAACTTAACATGATATTATTACTCCCTCCGTTCCTTGAACTAAAATCTTATATTAAAAAATATTTTTTTTATTTGCTATATTAACAAATTAGAGATTTATTTACTTTTTTTAAATACTATCAATTATCATTAAGTAACTATATCGAGTACATTATTAACTAATTGTTAGAAACCTTGTAGAGAGAGACAAAAGCTCAAACTTCTCAGTAGAAAAAAAACAATCCTTCCAAAAATAAAATCTTATACAACCAAATCATCAACTCTACCATGAAAATTTGTCCTCCAACACACAACCCTCCCAAATCACCAGGCCCTAAAGAAAATAAATACCAAGAACAACATATAGAAGATCAGGACAAGGAAAAAAATCCCAATGTCAATCCGAATATGAACTATAAAAAATATTCTAATAACTCCATACCTAAATAACCTTACTAACCCAAGAATAGATATGGATATAGACAACACAAAACGAAAATAAGCAGAGGTAGCACCAAGGGTTCGAATCTGAGCAAATACACATCTCAGAAGAAGAAAAACAACGATTATATCAATCTTGAGGCTGCTCAATCATAATAAAGCTCTTAGGAAAGAAAATAATCCATAAATATCTAAAAATAGGCTTAAAACATCAGAAAACCAACACAAATAGTATCCCTCATAAATTTGGGCTCGGACTACATCATAGTAAAATTCCTAGAGGAAAACATGAAGAAAAAACTACAAAGTGAACATTGATTCATAAATGGCTTCTTCTTATCAGTACAAAAAGGCAACCAAACTCGTAGCCTCGAAAGCTAAGGAATCATGCACCTCTATATGAATCCGCCTGCCAGAACTCCCTGCGAAATTTACTGACCACGCTATCTTAGCTAAGATAGGGAAAAGACTAGGTAGACTTGTTAAATCACATTTATCCATCGGGAAACACAGTCAACAGATTATTTACGAAGGAGCAGACATATTATGTATTAATTGTGGGCATTTGGGTCACATAGGGAACTACTTCCCAAAGAAGAAACAACAACCCCTGCAGATCCTTAGTAAGCAAAACGAAATAGAACCAATTCCAATTCCAAAAACTGGCTGAAATAAAAATCCCAGACACCCAAGTTACAAACCCCAACAACCTCATTATAGAGGAAGAAAGGGACAGATATCCAGATCGAGTGAAGCAAACAGATGAAGACGAAGATGGCAAATGGGAAATTGTAAAATTTCAAAAAAGGAAGGAGTCAAACTAGCAAAACCTAGATCATCAAAGAGCAAACTCCTAAAGGCATAAACGTGAACATTTTCTATGCCAAGACAGGTAAGTACTGAGATTCTACCATCTTTAATTATAAACAGAAAAACCAACCAACAAAAAACAATAATACCTTATACATTTACTCCGCACAAAGAGTGAGGGACCCACAAACTACCTAAAGACGAACGCAATCACACAAATTCCCATAAAGAACAAGAAAACCTCAGCAGTGGCCAAAATAGCATTAATAACAAACAAAAAGAGATAAAGAACTAGGAAAAACTAATGTTACAATTCCCAAAACCCAAAGTGAGACCTCTAACGAGTACACTGTTCTAGACATCACTATTCACGAAAACATCTCCATAACAATAACAATAACAATAACAATAACAATAACAATAACAATAATAATAATAATAATAATAATAATAAAATCAACTATTACCTTGGCTACTACTTTATCTACAACGAACTTTAACTCTCCAGAAAAACCCGGCTCAATCATATTGATAAATCCAAAAGAGACTAAGAATTACCTGACTGTTGATTAATTCTTTTACGAACACGGATCAGAGCAACTTCGAATAGTGCACCTGCAAAATAAAGGCTCCAGGGTGGTCCCAGGTAATTCTCCCATGCTTAAGTTAGTATTAAGTCGTATTAAGTCGGGAAGGAATTTCAATAGTATTTGAGAGTAGTAATTTGAGCGTACCCTTGTCTTTGATCCCCTTTTATAGGTTTTTCTGGTAACCTTAATTGATAGACGTTAGGATTTTGGAGTGATATCCTACCATAACTCTACTACTTAATTATGGTATAGCAATCATACCTTGATTCCTCAGCCAGTAATAGTACTTATCCAATTATGGTAACTAGCTAAATATAGTAATTGTAATATTAGCACATTTAATGACTCTTATTATACTACAGTTATTCTATAGTAGTCTTCCCTCCGGGAGACGAAGTGTGTGTTCATTCAACTAGACTGAAATCTAATAGTAGTGAATAATTATATGCCCTTGGGGTGCTTCCCTGAGGTGATATACACAGCAGAGTGGTTGGATTTTAAGTGATTCACCTCGACTAGCTTGGTGAAGTCTGATGTCCTAATCGTTGGTGTGCCTAGATAGCTTTTGTAGAGGTGAATTACTTTTATCTATGGCTGTTGTATCACCTAGTATGCGACCAAGGTGATATGGCCGAATTTGTTTCATACGAGGTCGCTTGTTGTGGTTGTCAAGCGGGCTAATTATGCAACTAGCCTTCGATCCTTGTTTGATGGTTCACCTCAGCCATCTTGCCGAGGTGAATTGCCAGTCACGTCACCCTCTTTCCTGATGTCAGGTTATACCGACTTGGGACTACCTGGGATCGTCGTGACACTTAGGTTTTTTAGATAGACGGTATGGGGGGATGTTTTTAATTTTTTCCGCCTCCTTTCCACATGTCATGATCTTCTACTTTTGGCTTACATGTGTCATAATCCTTTTGAGGGGCGTCTTCTCTTCTGCACGTCCGCATGAGGAAGATGTGACTTTTTACTACAACGTCGTCCTTTCATTTTTCTTTTTATCAAATAGGACTTTTGGGATTCCAAAAAACATATTAACATATAGTTCTTCTTGCTTTAGACTCCTAATTTTGGCTAACTTCCCGTTTCTTGTAGTTCTTTTAAAATTCTCCTACGACTTTTGAGTTTTTTCTACATCCTTCAAACAATAGTAAGTATGTCGTCCCCCTCTTCAACCCCTTCTTCTTCCTTCTATTCATCTTTTCCTTCTCATTCTCCTTCTAGTCCTATGAGGTAGGAGGTATGGGAGGCATTATTCGAGACGACAAAGGAAACTGGGTAGTTGGCTTTATGAAAAGCTACATGCTCATAAAAAACACAAGAGCTGAGATACTAGGCCTTTTACAAGGACTGCAAATAGTTCACAGAGACAATCTTATACCCCTATCAATCAATGTGAACTCCGAGATAATTATAACTCCACTAAAAAACAATTATGCAACATATTCTAACTTGATTTTGGATGTAGGAAGCTTCTTCGACAACTGAAGAACGCGCCCCGTACGACATAGAATAAGGGAAACAAATAGGGTGACGGATATACTAGCCAATAAAGAAGCAAGAAGTAGATGCTATGCTAACCTAGATGAGTGGATAGTGGTATCGATGTTTTTCACTCAAGCCTTAAAAGCAGACAAGGAAGGAACTTATTTTACTAGGCTAAGACGGTCAACCATTACCCCTCCCCGTTTCGATAGTATCTTGAATTCCATTGATGTAACTGAAGATTTAAGTTTGTATCTTTGACTCCTGCTGTCCATATGAGCACCCTATTTTGTAATGATGGATATTGATACTTTAAGATATTATCCGTTTTACACCCAATAAAAACTACATTGAGTACTAACTATAAAATTATATCCCAAAGCATAGTTACTTGGGATAATGTAATAAAATAAATACTTAATAAATAATATTTTATGAAGAGTGACAAATCAATAGAGGACTAGTAAAAGAGCGGATGAAGTATTTTTCTAAATTAAAATATAAAAATTTCTATATATAATAGTTATCTAAGTCAATTTAACAATATTCAAGACGTTATTAATTACTGCGAGTGATCAATTGATTTTAAAATAATTTATAGAAAGTAAATTTTTATTTAAAATTATTTAAAAATATATTTTTATTTATTTAATTATTATATTTCCAGTAAACCTCCTCACGTACAAGCCTAATTTCTTTTGTAGGGTTAAATACGTGAATTTTGTACCGGTGAAACTGGAATTTAAAATCATTACAGTATTGTGATATCATATTTTAATTGTAAATAGTGTGACCAAATTTACCTAATATTTTTATTTACTTAATGGAATGCAACAACACAAATACAGGTGGACGAATGTCAACAATGTAAACCTTTGAATTATACGAAAAGACACCCTTATATTAATACCACAATTTATTTTGGATATACATACATTAATTTCGCATGTCCCTCGTGCTCCAACCATCACTTTACATCATGCCTCTCTTTCTCTATTTTTTTCAAAGAATTTCAACCTTTTTTTTCCTTCGTCACATATTATTCATATAATATTACTAACGATAGGTATTCAAAATTACTTTCTCTGGATCATTTACATATGATATTTTTTATTTATAGATTTTTTTTAAAAAAATATAAAAATAATTCAAGTGAATTATTCTTATTTATTATTTTTTTTAATTTAATACTTTTTTCATTCATAATATATTAATAACTCTGCATATTTACGACTAACACTAAAAGTGAATATAAACAACTCACTATATGTTAGTTTTTTAAAATGACAAGTATTATAAATAATTTATTTTAATAAAAATAACAAGTAAAAGTGTTTTGGAGGGAGTACTTGTCAATTTACAATATCAAAATAAAATGTTTTTTTTTATCCTTACATTTAATTCCTTTTAAAAGTGCAAACAGTGCTGATCACCTGCATAAACATTATTAAAGTTCCTCCGTCGTAATTTTTTTAATGTACGGATTTAGTCAAAGCAGCGTATCAGTTGCCTAAATCCTAAATTCTTAAGTGCATAAAAGAGTATTAAAAAGAGTTAAATGGATGAATTAACAAAAAAAAAAAAATCATTTATTATTTTTAAAGGCATGTCTAAAGAAAAAAAGTTAACAAATTATATGAGAGGGAGGGAGTAATATATCTGCTTCTAACTACCAAATTGATCCCCATCTTTGACCATTTTTTTCTTCTTTTGGAATTGCTTTTACTTTTTCATTTAATAGTGCTCCCAGTTGAGAAGAATTATGACCTTGACTTCATGAAAGTTTTGTTACTTTTGAAAATGCAGGTTTTACAAATTAAGAATCTCATGATCATCAAGATATATTTCTTTAGCTGTCTGTCTTGACTAAGTAATAATTTTGAATATAGTAGCAGAGCTAAGAGGTAACCGTTGCAATTTAAGTTACTAGACAGGAAAAATTAAACAAAGTTTTGGACAAAAACTTTGAACCAAATTCTCAAAAGTTAATCTTTCAAACTGGTATTTACAGTATAAAAACGGTGGCTAAAATCCATGACCAACAAACTAGTTTGATAAACCACATTGTGGCTGTTTTCTGCGAAAGATTCGGTGTATAGAACAAATGTCTTGCTAGTAATATATAATTAAGGATTTAAATTATATACGATTGATTGTATACTAATTTTATTCTATAATAATTGTAATTAATAAGTTACAATATACTATTATCATTTTTTCAAGTTGTCATTTGGCTTGTTAATCACACTTATAGAGAGTGAATTGTAATTATGTTTCAAATGATCTAATTACATGATTTATATATTCGTTAATTATCAACATATAAAATGTCAACTTTGTAATATATTAAACTGTGCAATTGCATACCAATCTTCTAGCTCGGTGCTGTAAATGATGTCAACGTTCTGACTTTAGTAAATACTGAAGGATAGTTGTAGTTGTTCACTAGTACTACTGGTCCAAAAAAGAATAGTGATGCAGCCTGGGTGCATGCATGTGAAATCCGCCGACGAGCCGTCATTCTTGAAACAGTGTCTTCTCTTTACTTCGTGTTTTACCAAAGAGCATGGGAAGCATAAAGAAAATTTATACGATTAATTACCTAAAAGTAATTATAAACAAAGTAATTTTAATAATTTTAAGCATAACGAATAATATTAGACGTAATATAAAAATAACACATCATTATAGCATGTTAAGTCCCATGGATGAGACGCAAATTTATCTCCTTATATAGTTCTGTTCTCTTATCCGCTAAACTTTACTAACAAATTCCTGTAACCTTTTCGGGGGTAAATAATAATGATATTATATAATTATCTGCAATTCATATCATCACCTTTAGAATTAAACAGTGTAATTGTCTCTTTCAAATAACATTTGATAACATTAACAAAAAATACAAAAATCATTGTTTGAAAAGAGAAATAGAAAGAATAGTATGATAAAAAAAAATGGAGGCTAATAGTAGAATGAGAAGCCTTAAATCCTAAAACAATATAAAAAACCTATATATAGGCTAGACTAAACTAAATAAGGAAAAGACTAAATAAGGAAAATACTATACTACCCTTACAAAACATAATAACTATTTTAACAAAATAGAACAAAGGGACAATAACACGAAAGAGCAAACTAGCAAAGTCGACAATGATAAGATATTGAAGTACCAAGTCATAGCAAAGAAATAATTAAAAAGGCTTTTGTGATGAAAAATGAAACTTCAAATAAGTCGACGTTAAAAAAATCAAACCGCCAATTCTGAAATCTGAAGCCTGAAGGTGTTAATTCTTCCACCGAGATGACAAAGTATCACAACTACCACTCTTTAGTGAAAAATCGTTTCAAATTGTTAATTTTTTTTTAAACTCGATATTTGATATTTATATTAAATTCAATTAAATTTAAATTTACATTTTGATATTTATATTAAAATTCAATTAAATTTAAATTTACATTACAAAATTCCACATTAAGAGATGAAATACTTTTTTGGTTAAGGATCAAAAAATATCTATCACTTCACTATTATGTAATAAATTTTTATACTATTTAATTTTTAAAACGGGGTAATTGTTAACATCGTCATGTGATCATGTATTGTTGCTTAAAAGTGAGAACTTTTAGTTACTTCAAAATTTAAACCTACGGCCAAAAACTAATATACGACATTCTTAATCGCTTATAAAGTGACATAATGTACATACTAATATGATTCTTATTAAATCTGCAAATTTCTTGAACTACGTGGTCGTCTAACTTTCTCAACATTGTAGCTTTTCTTTTTTTTTTTTTAAGTCTTTTATCGGCTGCATGCATGCTTAAACAAATTTACCCTTCGAGTCTTTTTATTTTTTTAAAAAATAAAATAATAATTTTTTTCTGCTTCAAAATATTTCTTTATTACTAATCGAAAATGATATCCTTATTTGCTGTTTTTTGCTTTCTTAAATTTTCTTAGTATATCTTCTACCATAATTTCTCCAGTCCTCATCCAAAACATCCAAGAATACTCTTCCTCCATCTCCTCCAAAGCTTCCATTCATCGGCAACTTTCATTAACTGGGATTGCAACCACATCGTTCTCTCCAAAAACTAACGAACCAATACGGCTCAATGATGATGCTTCAGTTTGGCAGCGTCCCTGTGCTGATTGCTTCCTCAGCAGAAGCAGCTTCCCAGATCATGAAAATCCAAGACATGGCCTTTGCTAACAAGCCCAAGTCGAGTATTCCCAGCAAGCTTTTCTTCGGTCCAAAGGACGTGGCCTTCACTCCATATGGAGAGTACTGGAGAAACGCCCGAAGTGTTTGCATGCTTCAGCTTTTGAACAACAAAATTTAAAGTCAGGAAAGAAGAGACTTCTCTTCTTCTACAAAAGATTAGGGACTCAACTGACAATTCAGAAGTTGTTGATTTGACGGAGCTGTTTGTGAGCATGGCGAACGACGTGCTTTGCAGGGTGGCACTAGGAAGGAAGTACTGTGACGGGGAAGAAGGGGAAAAGTTCAAGTTGTTGCTATTTGGAGTTTGTTGAACTGTTGGGTGTTTTTAATATTGGTGATTACATTCCATGGCTTGCTTGGGTGAATCATTTCAACGGCTTAAATGCCAAAGTGTCTGTAGAGTTTAGCGCATTCTTGGAACGTGTAGTTGAGGAGCACAGGGAAAATAGGGAACGGAAGATCATTAACTTTATGTAAATATACATGAATAATAAATGCTTATAAGTTAAGAGTATCTATAACACAAGCTAGAAAACACTTAATAAGAATTACTTTTCTGATACCTGCACAAAATCTTTTCAGAAAGACGTTGTTAAATTTTTTTTTTTAAAAAAAAAATATCAAAGTCTTATAGCATAACTGTCGCCAGTCTGAATCCGGGCCGGTCAAAAAAAAATTAAATTTTGATCTGGTTCGTTGATCAATTTCGGTCTGATTTTAAATGGGTGAGTCAATCCGGACTAATTTGCTTGATCCAAACCAATTCGATTCATATGAATAGTATTCGATCTAACCCATATGAACAATCATTGTTTAAGATAAATTAAAAATGTTTAATTAATACAAATATATAATTATATATTTTAACATTAGTACAAGTATACAATAGTTATTAATAATATATACATATATACTAAAGATATATATTATATAATAAAGATATATATAATATATATACACTAAATATGCTAAAGATATACTAAACATATTAATAATAAATACTAATATACTAGAGATATATACTATATACTAAATAAATATATATATTATCTAAAAAATATATATACTTTATATACTAAAGATATATATTATATACGAAGGATATATACTAAAGATATATTAAAAATATTAAGAATATATACAAATTATACTAGATATGTATCTTATATACTAAAGATGTATATATTCTATACTAAAGTTATATATTAAACATACTAAGGATATATATTATATATAACTAAATATGCATATTATATACTAAACATATATATTATATATAATGAAGATATATATTATATACTAAAGATATATTAAATATATTAAAAATATACACTAACAAAATATCTATATATACTAAAGATATATATATATATATATATATATATACTAAAATTAGACATTTTAAGAATATATACTAATGATATATACTATATACTAACGATATATACTAAAAATATATATATTATATATACCTTTACATATTAAGAATGTGTCTACGTTGAGGTACAAATGAATTGTAGTAGAACACTCTATACTAACAAACCAAATAACAATTATTAAAAATATGAAAATACTTTAATATTTGAATTGATAAAAAATGTAATCTACCTTGTTTTCATAAATTGAATTTCAGATAATGAACTTCACTCGTATAAGCATTCCCACGATATTTTGATCTTGAGATCACTTTTTATCATACGATTTTTACTAAAAATGAATGTCGAATTTGGGCATCAAATTGGAGAAAAGTTTGAATTGAATGAGATAGAAGAGTTTTTTTGAAAATTGGCTCGGTAAAGCCACCTTTGCCTCCGTACATCTCGAAAAAAATATGCGAAATCAAAAAAAAAAAATCGACTAAAGCGGACATTCGAACACAAAGTTATGACTATTCAAATTTCACCAATTTATAACTAGTTTTCCTCCTTCCACTTCTTATTTTGGTTTTTCCTTGATATATATTATATATTAAATATATTAAAAAATATATTAAAAATATATACTAACAATATATACTAATATGTTAAAGATATATATTATATAATAACGACATATATTAAATATTATAAATATACTATATATATACTAACGACATATATACTAAATATACTAAAAATATATATTTTATATAGTGAATATATTAAATATATATAAAAAAATAATTTTTAAAAAAAATCTAAATCAGTTCCAATCCAGTAAACCAATTCAAAATAATTAACTCAGCTCTCGACCCAAAATCAACCGAATAAATCGATCACTATTTCAATTCAACTAATCTTAAACTTAGGACAATTCAATACATTTTGGCGGGTTTGCGTGGTCAGACCCATTGAACAGGACTAGCAACAACTAGAATGGCCTACAATTTACATATACGACAAATAAAATGATAATAGTTTCTAAATGCATGAATTAACCAAAAAAATATAAGTATTTTATTAAGAAATATTATTAAAACATGTGCACGGATACAAAATATATTTATCGGATAAAAAATAAGGTCAAGATGATGAATATTAGTTTAAATTGTTTTTCTTTTTCAAGTTATAAGTAGGTAAAGATATTTAGAAATGAAAACGATCATATAATCAATATTTGTTTTTTTACATTTTGATTTACAAATCTACTGACATAATCAACAAAAATGTAAATACAAATTACATTAATCAATAAGAAAAATAGATACATAAACTTTTGTAGATATTAGGCAAGATGCAATGTTTCGCCATAGACTTTTCCTTCCAAGGAAATCACCAAAACATTTTTTTTTTTTTTATAAAGATCATTCTTAGAGAAAGACGATTAATTAAGTTGAAAATTATATAACTTAAGCTTTATGCAATAATTTAGGAGAAACTGAATGAGAAAAAAAGTCTCTCCAATAATTTTTTTTTTTTTTTGTATTCAGATTTCACCTTTAGTAGATGGCTAGGCATGGTCCACGAATTATATAGTTAGTTAAGTGACTTTAGTGCATTAATTATGTAACAACAAAGAGTATATTGATTAGTATACCCATTTTATATATGAGGAAGGTAATATATCTATTCTGTATTATAGTTACTCAATTTTATAGGATTACTTTAGTAATTCAATTTTTCATTTTATTGCTTACCACTTTTATCTTACACATGAAACTATATCCACAATTTTTTTTTTTAAAAAAAATGACGAGTAAAAAATAATATTTGAAAGATGACATAAATAAAAAATTTTAATTTGCATAGAGATTTGGATCCACTCTGATAGTTCTTCCTCACTCATAATAAGATATGAGGGCTTCGTTAACTTGCCATTCAAACTAACTACTAAAATCGCCATTGTGACTATATACGCAAACATATATAAAGGATATCTGATACACTGTATATATTTTCTTTATCAATTAAGCTCAATTTTCATTTCTTATTTTCCCCAAGATTTTGTAACTTCCTTTTATATTTAAATTTTTTTTAGATAAAAAATAAAATGAAGTAGTCTAATAATTATATATAATATTTTATGACATAATGATACCTGTTTTGATAATTTATCATCGCAGAATGTATACTTCCTCCATTGAATTACACTGCCAAAAGAATATAAATAAATCATTGGCATGAGGAACATAAACAAAGAACTAAAATTACTTATTAGACATCATATTATATAAAAGGAAATAGAAAAGAGGAACAATCTCAACTGAAGGAGATTGAGAAAAGGAGAAGAAAAAAGAGACTTTGAGTCAACTGCCTGCCAATATAGTTTATAGATTCATATCACGATCGTCAATATAGTTTATTATCTTTAACCAAATAAGCAATGATTCAATGGAAGAATATGTTATGACACAATTCATGAAAAAAAGTTTTGTGAAGCACATATATATATATGCTATTCCCATCTTAACTCAAATATTTTCATTTTTAATTTTATCATTCTTAATATACCCGTATATCCAAGCACACATACTATCATATTCTCAACAAAGAAAAATAAAATAAAATTGGTGAACTAAGAACCAACATTTATGTTTAAAGTTCTGAGTAAGGCTGCTCACCAGATCAGGACGTTCTGGTACTATTCCAGTCTGACCCGGTCTGATACAAAATGAGACAGGATGGGACGGAATCTCACTTTTATCCCGATTTATTTTTTTATTTTTTTATTCAAATCTAGCGGTTTCACCAACTACTATAAATGGTTATATAACCGTGTTTGGCGGGGG
>JBDJHY010162273.1:0-12569 GCA_039654485.1 Withania somnifera | reverse complement strand
ATAGTACGTTTATCAGAATCGTGGTCTCCCACTATACATTTTTGGTCTACCACTACGCGATCATGGTGAACCAAAAATATCTCTATGTGATCGCGGACCTCAAACATATAACATGATTCACACAAAAGATACCATTCATGATCATGACATCTCCCATGTGATCAAGATGAACAAATAGCTAACACTTTATGATCCCGACCCTCTACAACACAATCACAAAGAAGGCCTTGTAGGTGTTATAGACATAAAAGAAACACCAGAACACACAAGGCTAAAAGTTTTTAGTTATACCCTCGGGATTCATTTAGAATCTCATGCTAAAAACCGTACATGCAAACATTCTAATTGTGAAATTCCAGACTAAACAGAAACATCAAAATACACATGCAATGTTTCATTGACCCAATACTCGGTAAGTGCCTATTTTTAACTAAAAAATATAAAAAAATAACAAAAATAATCCCAAGGCTTATAAAAAATACCACATTATAGTCAAAATAATCTCCCAATCCAACAGAACCATCTTACTTTCAATCTAATTAATCTAAGCCTTTAAATGTTGACCAAAGTGAATCCTTTTTCTTAAAACATGACTTTATCCCATCAAACCACTCAAATTCACAAAGAATGTACTAAAACAAAAAACAAAGGTGCATTAGATCAAAGTCAACATTCCATTGTTGATGGAATTGACAGATTTCCATTTTGAGGTCCAAAAATCTAAATGACCCATAGAATTCCAGACTTCACACTTTAAATCCTTGAAACTCAAAAGTTTCCAAAAAATTATACAAAACTCGTTATGTTCTCGAATCAACCATGTAATAAAACTTAGTTTGGCATAATGCAACTATGAAAAGGGTAAAATAGTCAAAATATGCAAAAATAGGAAAAATGACCTTGAGGGTCATTAACACCAACTCCTGCTTTAGGTTCGACTTCTATAATTCCCAATATGCCTTATATTCTAAGTCCATAGAGATGTGGCATGACTTTCTAAAAATCAACTGGTACAGTGAAGCCTTAATGATGGTCTTATAGGTTTTCCTAGACGCCAACAACTTTTAATCTATCTTGATTGCTCAATCTTTGCATGGGTGTTGACTGTCCTCTATAGTATTTGACCTCATGATATGACACCTCTATCTATACACTGGTTTAGGGGTGATAGGTAGTAGAAACTTTATGCCTCACCTCATATTTAACAGGAAAATTCTAAAACTAGTTGTTAATAAGATATATACCTTCATCACTGGTGATCTCCTCCAGAGTGCCAAACCTTGTGATATCTGTTTTTTTAAGAACTTTATCACCACCTTTGCATCATTAAAGGGAATATACACAACCTCCATCTACTTTGAAACATAACCCACTACAACCAATATATATTTGTTGCAAAAATAAAGAGGGAAGGGCCTATAAATTCTATTCCAAAAGCATAAAAAATCTCCACCTCAAGTGTCATGCCCCATAGTCACCCCCTAGACATGGACGACATTCATAGCTACTAAGTTGCCCTAGAAACTTTAGACAAATCATGTGTACCATGCATAGCTCTATTAACATCACTAAGTGAAAGAAATTTTAAGAAATAATATAAGCAATGGTGAGCCTCAAAATCAGAAAAGAGAAAAACAAATCAATAAATCAAAGTTCAATATTTAACTCTAACTCAACATTTGTCTAAAAGCCACTATGCGCTAACTACTAGACTACTAGGACAAGATCTCTAGATAGCCTCAAAATAATGAAATAAAGAACAACTCTAATATCTCAAATCTAGAAAGTAAATAAAACTCCATAGCCAATCCTTAAATCAAAGAAAAATCACGACTCTTCTAGCTTCTACGGAATGTGAATCCCATCAGTAAGCGTTCAGAAGGTTGGTAGAATCTAAATAGGGGTTCCAATAATATAGAAAGTATGGGGTCAACACATAAAATATACTAACTATATGAGCAAGTAAAATAGGAAGTGATAATAAATAACACATGGCTATGGAATGCATGAACAACAATAATATTATTAACTTCATTACTCAACTTAAAGAAAGCAATAAATATGCATTATTTAAATAGTGTCATTTTGAGAGCATTGACTAGAAAGAGTATAAAATAAACTCAGCAAGTACTTCAAACTCAATAACTTTAAACATGTTCAACTCTGAGTCTCCGAGTTTAGTTCAAAAAGCTTCAACTCTAAAAACTCGGCCCCATTAAGCAATTTAACAAATTATAATGAAAAAGTTAAAAACTTTTAAAATATCAAGAGTAGAAATAATCATTTAAAATGGCTCAACTTCCATAGTTTTTATCAAATCATAAGGCATATTTAAAAACACTTTTCTTTCCTTTACTTCTAAACTATCAATTTTACCCCATTCCCCAAGACTAGTGGAATTCAACCTCATAGAAAACCACTAATCAAGAAACCACTTTCATTCAGTTATTACTTCTCTTCAAGAAAATCAGTTTTACTTCTTTTCTGGAGTTTCTATAACTAATACACCTCAAAGACATAGCCGTGAGCCTATATATTACCTCATGTAGAGGGGGACCCATACCTTAAAAATGGGTATGAACCTCACTTCACCTAGTAGATCATGCTAGCCTACAAAAGCACACTTACTAGGCTAAATATATAAAAATATATACTCCTACATTAGTCTAAGAAAGTTTATGGGCATAAGGGACTAATCTTGCCTCAATGCTAATACTCCTCCTATAAATATAACTATAATTCTCACTCCTCCTATAAATATAACTATAATTCTCTTTCAATTTCATTAAATCATTGACTAGTGGGACATTCTCCAATGAAACCAACCAGACAAACTCAGACTCTTTCGACTACAACTTTTAATTATATAAAATTCTAACTCATCTAACTATAATTCTGAAATTAGCCCAATTTAGGAAAACTTAGTCAAATTAGAATCTCCATTACTTCATATCTGTCAACTTATCAAGTTAAGTAGAACATCAATACTTCTCTTCAATTAGGCTTAGATAGCCAAAACTAGTTAATTTAAAGTGCTTCATAAATGGGTTTTAAAACTATGTAAAAATCATCAATCTTGACACTTTCTATAATCATATAAAACTTTAAACAAAATTTGAAAAATAATATTAAATTCATTATTCAAGATCTTTTTAATGCCTTCACTTTAACTTTAAAAATCATGCTAACTCATAAGTCAATATTTAATTCTCATGTTTCTAAATAAACTTCAAATCATTATGCATTTCATACTTTGAAAACTTCTCTTCAGTTAGGCTAATTTAGCAAAATATATTCACTTTATACACAATTCATGTTCATACTTAAAATAATGTAAAAATTCAATCAATTTTGATACTTCAATGCTTGAGTAAAGTTTAAGAGTAGACCTTGAAATCATTAATTAGCTCATGCTTAAAAACTCTTCTCATATTTTTAATTCAATCTCAAATACATTCTGACTCATAGAGAACTACAACAATTTAACAATTTATATGCAAACTTCCTAATTAAAACTCAAAACATCAATTAAATCATCAACTCAAGGAATCTTGGTTTATAAAAATAAATAAGAACCTTAGCATACTTCTATATTTTCACAACCTTATTTAAAAAAAAAGGGGGTTTTGGGTACAAGGATAAAAGAGTCCTTGTTGAAAGCCCACATACCTAAATTGAAGTACTTTGATGGAGTAAAGTTTATGAACTTATTGCTACAAGATGAACTTCTATGAAAGACCTAGCCTGCCTCTTGAGAGAATTTTAGAGAGTAACTCTTCTTCAATTTAATTGATCAAAGAATTATTTTGAGTAAGTGTTTGGGGTTTAAATATCTTGTTTAGTCCAAAATGACATATGGATAATGATATAATAGATGGAAATTTTGGAAATAGCCTGCAAAAATTTGGCTTAACTGTGTTGGTAACTTTGTAACGGTTGAAATAGCACAAACTATCTAATAGTGACACGGTTGGAATCTAGACAACCTTATAACCATGATAAGACTCCTGCCATGGTTAGACTCGGCTAATTTTCTCATCACACTTTTCTTTAGCGTGATACATTTTCAATTGAGACAGGTTTCTATGTTACATGTTTAGAGGTTTCTAAGAATATAAAGCACATACAAACACATGGGAATGATCCCTAACCATTACTAAGACTTTATGAAGGTAAAATAACACCATTTCATCAATATAAAACACCAAAATATGCTACAATAGAATGGAATCATTGACATACTACAAGACCTTAAAAAAGGGTCATTACTTCATACTCCGGAATCAATTTAACACATGGTTTATTGTGTAGGAAAGTATATTCCATCGGCTTTGAAGATATTCAACCCAAGAACCATATATGTTTAAGAGGAATACAACCATTTAGTCTCACATAATGGATCAAGGTGCAAGTTAAGCCACATAAAAGTAATGATTTGAACTCTAGGTAACTTTTCAAGGTGTTACAATTTACTAATTCCACACTTTAGTAAGGATTTTAATAACATATAGTTGGACTTAAGCATGAACATAGAACGATTCAAACTCTCTCACATATTTTGGGGTGTTACAGCATCTTCCTCTTGGAATCATTCATCCTTGAATGAAGATTTAAGCACAAGAAAGAAACTAGAAGATGAAAGCTGAGAATTAACTCGAAACATGAAACAACCTACCAGTTTTTATTAGAATTCAACTCAACTAACAAACATGCATACTACTACAACTAACCTCAATACCAAAACTTATCAAGTAGCACATATATTCACAAATAGGAACTCATGCAAATACTACCTCAACTGGCATCCATCCCCATCAAGTCATACATTAAAACACTCAATGGACTCATACAATGCTACAGGATGAATGCTACATGAACTAGACACTCGTATTGAGATGAATAAAGAGGCAATTATCTAATAGTAAAGTGAAACTGATGTGAAATTGAGCACAATTTCTTGTAATGGATTAAATTTTAATGTATCATCTTTTTTTAGCAAGAGCTATGCTTAACTGTATCATCATGGAGGAATTTATATATCTACAAACGTCTACATCAATATAGCGTGAATTTCAATGTAAAAACACTCAACATCACTATACTGAAGGCACAATCTCATAGGAACCTTTTAGGTAAAAGTTACTAACATCATTTGAACATGTCATCCATCTTATATAGGCTCATAAAGTAGGAAAGATATTGTCTTAAAGGGTAGAAAATAAGTATAGGACTACTGTGGACATAGTACTACAACTAGAACTTTCTAACTTAACAAACACATTTCAACTACAATAGCACTTCTAACATACTCTGCTCATCGATCAAAATCTTTGATCACAATGAGGACAAACTACTGATACTAAACACATGCTATTACTTTATTCAAGAATAGTTGGAGTTCAAAGGTAATATAAGTAAGATCATCATACTATTCTAAGCCACAAGATTCAATATTCTATATGAACAAGAACACTCCTCATCCATATCCCTAGAATATTCAACCTTAATCTTCATATTAATGAGTTATTAACCATATACCATAATAATTCACACCTTTATCAATAGACCGTTCAATCCTATTAATGCACTCACTTTATGACTTCCTCAAAGATACAACTAACTTAGCCTTAGCATATACCATCTTTCATTTTTAATGACCCTCGTGGTCATTTACTTTATTTTTAGCTTCTTCATTGTTTAGAGCTTTTTGTTATCTTTCCCAACTTATTTATAACTTTCTAAAACCATTAGCTTGGCTCCCTGGAAGCTCTATAGCTTATATCTTAATTTCCCTACTTTGAAGGCTTAACCTTGAAATAGGGGAAATTGAGAGTGAATTCTTAGTAAACGTGCTCATAATTGGATTTCAATAGTTCGTTAGCTCAAGAACACTGATTTTTATATGGTTGCACATTTAGTTCATGCCCCGGGGTTTACATTTTGAGTTTGAGTTGTTTTGTGGACATTTAATTCAGCCAAAGTTAATTATTGAGCCTAGGTTGTCTTTTGGTGATTGAATCATTGTACTAAAATTATAATGCTTTCATCAGCTCTAGAAAGGTGATCTTGGTCTGCTAGGGTTGTTGGATTGCTTCTCAGGGTGTTCTACATTATTTTAGCTGCCTTGGTGGTTTAGTGTGATTTTGGGTAATTTTAGTTCAATGGTGGTGTAGGACGTTTTTTTCTTAAATGGCCTATTTTTTTATCATTTTAAAGACTCTGTTGAGTCCTAAATGTTATTTCAATGTTGTGTGCATATTTGGTTTTGTGAAATCCATTTATGTTTCAATTATTTGGCCTTGTTAGGAGCTTTTGAAATTGCTGAAAATCATTATTTTGTTGTCAAATTGTAGGAAAAGTGTCTTCAATGCAATCGTGTAGGCCTGGATAGAGATCATGGATGGTTAGTCTCTTTATGAATGCGATCACGCAGTTCATGGTCGTGATCACATAGGTCTGGGTTCTTATTCATGGCAATCACATTGTCTCTCACTACAATCGCAATGGTTGGAGTAGTTGTCCATTGCAATTACATGGTTTATATCTGTGAATATAATGAGTTAGGATCTGGCTGGTCGCGATCGCGAGGCACTCGGATGTGACCGGGATGCATGCATCCAATGCTTATATATACAAGTTCCATCCTTTAAAATTAGTTGTCTTCTTTATTATTTCTTTATCAAGCACTTAATTTAGTTATTTTTCTTGAGTTTTCCCTTGGTGTGTGCTGGAGATTTGTGGTACATTCTTGGGGAATGCGTGGGTGTTTGTTTGTCGCATTTAAGGTTAGTTCCTTCTCTTTTTCTCCCCTTTATTTCTTGTAATGTTTTTACCCTTTACATAAATGTTTCGTGGCCAATTAAGGACTTTTCGGTGGTCCAATTGAGCTAATTTTACAACCACAAGTTCCTTTAGCTGAGGTTTTCATTCTGGTACTTTTAGATTATTATTTAGAGCCACGACGCCCATAGGCTCTTTTTAATGCCCGTTCTCCAACTCGAATTACGCTTTGAAATATGGGTGTTTTTCTTCATCATTTAACCCCTGGGTGTCTAAATTGATAGTTTAGACAGATTCTGGCTTGTTCGAATCTTCAAGCCATTTTTACAATTTTTGAGGGTTTTTGAATGCATCCATGTAGGCTAGGCTAACTTTTCTTTGGACTGGTCTATTATAGAATACTTTTATGGTGTGGCTAGTTGTGTGAGTTGTTTATTGGGTAGGAAGACATAGTATGTATATTTTAAACCTATTTACTACTTTTAGGGGTCCCCTAGAGGGACGTAATGTGTGTTGGATCATGTGTGGATGTACTATCCTTTCCGTGGGTAACCTTGGACCCTAGTGGCGGTGTTGGGCCATAAGGAAACTTGGTAAGTAAGATGAGCTCTTATCTAGTGGCCTTTGGTCGATCCTAGTGTGTTGTATGTTTCTTTATTAATATTGTTATGTGTTTATGTATTTAGATATTGACCTCTGATAGGATAAGCATGGGGGTAGCTTGAGACTACGATAAAGGGGCATTTATCGAGTTGAACTAAAACTGGAAAGATTTATTGTCTTAATAACTGAAAGGGGTTTCCTTACTTATTTGTATACTTATGCCATATACCACAACCACCTGATTGTATGGTACTATTTTCAAATTATAATCAGAATAAAGCTTTAACTTTCAATGGGTTCTATTTTGGGTATTAAGGGGAGTAGTCCTAATATAGATGATATTAAGGTATGGACCTCTAGAGTGTGTCCTCCACTATTGATATTGAGGTATGGACTTTCGGGACATGTTCCCCATTATTGTTATGGAGGTGTAGACCTCTGAGGTGCAGCCTCCACTATTGGTATTGAGGAACGAACCTCTAAGGCATGGTCCTCACCATTAGTATAGAGGAGCGGACCTTCGGGATGAAGACCTCACTATTTATATTAAGGTTCATACCTCTAAAGTATAGCCCCCACTATATATAATAAGATACAAACCTCAAAGGTATATCCACCACTATTGATATTGAGGCATGAACCTCCGGGATGCGGCCCCCATAATTTATATTGAGGAGAAAACCTCCGGGTATAGGCCCCATTGTTGATAGTGAGGCACGAACCTTTGGGGCATGACCATTGTTGTTTATTATAAGGTGCGGCCTCCCAGTTTGAGATGGCTATGAACTTGTTTACTTTTCTCAACCCTTTTCCATTTTATTATATTTGCATTGGTTGTACTTGTCATGCATAAGGGAGAAGTCATGGTGAGTTCTTCTTTGTATTTATTGTGTCTATCGGTTGGATGGGGTGTCTAGTAGGTTTTTGTATGTTTTATTTCATTTGTACCTAGTGGCCTTATGAGGTTCTATTTGGGTTATATTATCTCTTTATCTTATTTATAGTTACTGTATTTAGCCTTTTTTACCTTCCGGTATCGCTTTGGTACTAGTATACATAATTAGAGTCCAGGTATGCTTTCTATGTTTCATTTTCAGTATTAGGTAGAGTTATACACTCATATGCGGAAATTATCCATAGGCTTACTTGCTTAGATTTTGTACTTTACTTTCTATTATTAGAATTTATCATCTATCCCTATTACATACTTTGTATGCTTAGTTAGTTTCATGCTTCTTACCTTTTCTTATTGACCAAATTTACTTCCCTTTCTGTTAGTTTACTTGTACTTTACTTTAGGTTGGTCGGCTTATCATGTCTACAGGGTACTTGGGTTTGGGTACTTATACTACCATTTTTATGGTGCAGATACCAGTAGGAGTTATTAGAGATGAAAATATCATGGCAAGTAGGTTATTGCTATTGTGCAGAAACTGCAGTGAGCTTTGGTGTTTGAGCTGATCATGGCTTCTAACTATTGTATTCTACTTTATTTTATTTCATGACAGGACTTGTGTAGTAGTACTGTAATAGTAGCTTGTCTATGTATATACATTTCTCTTCTGGATACTCTGGTTTTTAGCTTCATATGTCATTGACACTAGTTTTGGGTTTAGGTTGTATAAATTTATTTTCCTTTTGTTGTTAGCTATTTATTCCTTGTTGTTGTTCATGATATGTCCCATTGCGAGTAGCTTTAGGTTGTAGGTATAGGCTATTCTAAAGGTTGGTAGGTAAAGGTTGTATAAATTTATTTGCCTTTGGATCGGTGTGTTAATGTCTCTATCCAATATTTTGGACGCTATGGAGTACCTTAGGAAATATTTCATCTCTTAATTCTTATCGTACATTGATATTAATACCACTTCTAGAAAAAAATCTTTGGCCTCATTGTTTCACAGATTGTGCGCACCCGTGCTTCATCAATAGTTTGAGAACCTCCTATAACAAATTAGGAGGGGGAAGTGGGGGATGGTCCGATGATGGTTACTACTTTATACACGACAAAATCACAAAAAGAACCTGCACCTTACCACTGTTTGTACAGCCATCGTTTGTCGTATTTTGGAAACCTATTATGGAAGATGTTACAAATCCTCAAAGGGGCACCAACAGATAGGCCACAATGGTCTGCATAGGGAGCAACATGGGGTGCATTACCTCCACGACTATCTACCGCTCCAGTACCATCTTCTATACCACCAACCATGCCAGTTTAGACTACTACTTCCTCAATACTAGTACTGGCTCCTACTATTCTAGCTTTTGATGTGAGGGAGGTGTTAGACCATTTCTTACAGATTTCCCCTGGTAGGTTCTCTGGAGGGCAGAGACAGGACCCCAATGAGTTTACCACAGTCTGTGAGGCACATCTGTGTACTTTGGATTTGTTAGAGACACACATGGACAACTTTACTTCTTACTTTCTTTCGTGTATCGCTAGTCATTAGTTGGGGTGTTCTTAGATTGCAGGCCCCTAAGTTCAGCCCCACTGACTTAGGGATAGTTTTGAGGGGCCTTCATGGATAATACATGTCCAGGAGCACACAAGGGGCAATGTAGGATTAGTTTGCAGGCTTGCACCATGGTACTATGATAGTTTATAATAATTAGGCTCAATTTATTGAGCTTTATAGACATGTTGCTAAGTTGTTTCCTACTGTGGAGAAGCAAATTCGTCGTTTTTCTTATGGGTTGAGGTTGCACCTGCGAAGCCAGGTTGAGTGGATGTTGTTATTGTAGAGGTATTTCCTAGATATTTCTAACTATACCCACAGCATAGAGGCTTTATCTCTCCATTCCCAAGGGGGCAATGAGAAGACACAGCGCCACTAGAGAAGTTATTCGGGATCTAGGTCCTAAGGAAGAGATTTTGGTGGGGGGAGGTCAGGTAAGTCTAAAGTAATAAGATTCATTACAAACATCCAAAAGGGATTGAACAGCCAGCTCATCTAGGGTCAAATTCCATTTTCTCAAGGCCATATTGAGGGTCCTCATTGTCAGGTTAGACATGGAGGTGGTTTTTTTGAGTGCGTAAGGGTCGATCATTATTCCATATACTACCCCAGGGTTTCTCGAGATCATTATGTATAGGTTTTCTTTGATTGTGGTGATAGGGGCTACTTTTCTAGAGATTTCCCTTGGTAAAGGGCTACTCAGACCACAACTTTGCCTGCCTAGCCACTAAAGGTAGTTCCACCTTCTAGAGGTGGACATCTAGCCGGTTGCGGAGCCATAGGAGATTGGAAAGGAGGAGAGAGAGGTAAAGGTGGTGATTCATTGTAGGCTGAGGACCCTCATTAGCTCTATGCTATTTCGAACAGGGTTGTGGTTGAGGCCTCGAATGTTGTTGTCACTGGTATCTTACTTAATTTTTTTCACTCGGCCTCAACTTTATTAAATCCTTGATCCACTGTAGGTGCAGCCTTAGTGTTGTATCAGGTATATATGTCATGTTGGTGACTATTTATGGTTATCAAACATAGGTCGATATGATTGAGTTAGATATTTTAGATTTTGATGTAATCTTGGGCATGGACTGGTTATCCCCTAAGCATGCGGTCCTTGATTTCTATGACAAAACCGTGACCTTGTTCATGCTCGGTGTACCCCTATTAAGGTGGAGCAGTCTCACTAGCCATTCATTGGTTTAGGTTATTTCTTGTTGTTATGCCCAAAGGCTCATTCCCTAAGGTTGACATACCTACTTGGCCCATGTTAGAGATGTTAGTGTTGATTCTCCCTCCCCTAAGTCTGTGCCAGTAGTTTGTGAGTTTGTTGATGTATTTCCTGTCGATTTACTTGGCTCCCACACGAGCGTGTTGTCAATCTTGCTATTAAGGTAGACCTGGCCACCAGGCCCATTTCCATTGCCCCTTACTGTATCTCCCCAGCAGAGTTTCAGCAGTTGAGTGTTTAGTTGTAGGATTTTCTTGATTGAGGTTTTATTTGTACTAGTGGTTACCATGGGACATGCCCTAATGTTGTTTTTGAAGAAAAAAGATGGGTCACTACAGATGTATATTGATTATATGCAATGGAACAGGATGATTATTAAGAATAAGTATACCCTGTCACATATTAATGACTTGTTCAACTAGCTACAAGGTGCCATAGTGTTCTTTAAGATCAATTTGAGATCTGGCTACCATCATTTGAAGATTCAAGTTGTGGATGTACCAAAGATGGATTTTCAAATGAGGTTTAGGCATTATGAGTTTCTAGTGATGTCGTTTGGGCTAACTAATGCCCCTGTAGCCTTTATCTATTTGATGACCCAAGTATTTAGGCCCTATTTAGACTTCTTTGCAATTATGTTTATCACTAAAATGTTGGTTTACTCATGAAGTCAAATGGAGAACGAGGAGCACCTAAGAATAGTGCTCTAGTCTCACGTCTACTTTTTTTATAGGTATCATGGTATCGGTGTTGGCATTACTATTGATTCGGCCAAGGTGGTTGTGGTATGTGATTAGCCTCGACCTACCACTCTAATGTAGATTAGCAGTTTCCTTGGGTTAGGTGGGTACTATCTCCAGTTTGTTCAAAAATTTTCATCTATCACAACTCCTTTGACTAGACTGATGTGGAAAGACGTTCCCTTCCAGTGGTTGGCTGGGTGTGACTCTAACGTTTTGAGGATAAAGGAGTTGTTGACTACCACCCAGTTCTTTCCTTTCTAGTTGATTACCAGCCCTCTACGATGTATTATGATGATTTAGGTATTGGATTAGGTTGCGTTCTAATACAGCAGGGTCATTTTATAGCTTATACGTTGAGGCAACTGATGGATCATGAATGCAACTACCCCACCTATGATTTAAAGTTGGTGGCAGTGGTTCGCGCTTCAGATATAGAGGCACTATATATATGGCAACGATTATGAGATTTATGCTGATCACCACGGCTTGTAGTATATCTAGACTCAGAGGGAGATTAAACTGAGGAAGAAAAGATGGTTTGAGCTCCTGAAGGAGTATGATTTGAGAATTCTTTATTATTTGGGAAAGGCTAATGTGGTTGTAGGTACCTTGAGCCGAAAAGTAGTGAGCATGGGGATCCTAGCTTTTATCTCTGCTTCTGAGAGGTCTTTGGTCCAGGAAATTCAGTCCTTGGAAAATATGTTGGTTAAATTTTATATTTCATCACATGTGTGGGTTGTTTCCCATGTTGAAGATACGTCATCC
>JBDJHY010162264.1:0-12569 GCA_039654485.1 Withania somnifera | reverse complement strand
TAGAACATGCCTAGGTTTAACTAGCACTAACCCTGTGGATAAAACTAGGAGTTGAGATTATGCTAAGAAATTTGGGGCATTAAACCTCGTCTAATGATTGCTATTGTAACTAGAGTAATAGTCTTGAGTTATTATGATAAATACAATGCACTCGTTCATAGCTTTAGCCAGTGTAAAAGATATTTTCTTAGGATCAAAGGTTGGAAAACACTTAAGTAAATAGCATTGTATTTGTACGTAACTCTACATGTAGGAAGGATTATGCAACTGTGTAAATATTACAATCCGAAGTGTGGTTAAACCCTGGTGAATATGAACCTAGGTTAATAATACATTTGATTCGACCAACAGTTATTGACCTCAACAACAACTATGTAAGAACACAAATACCTTTTTTTACTTTCCGTTTATTGCTAGAAACAAGCACTAATTGTTAAATACTATTATTGGTCGTATTTACAACACCCTATTCCCTGTGGAATCTACCCCCACCTTAGCTGGGTTCTATATTTTAAAACTGACCACCAACGCTTCAAAAGGAAGTGTAGTTTGGGCGTTAGCAGCCATGCATAAACCTCGAGTTTTATGTCAGAAATACCACCCAATCTTTCATCAAAGGACCACATAGGTGAATCTATCAAGTCTATCTCAAATAGACCACCTTAATACTATGAAATCATTAATAGCAAATTAAGCTCAACCTTATAAAACACTACCTCATGCCATAGGGATAGGAAATATAGTGAATATTGAGGGATTATATGGTTTTATTTGACCATAAATATGTATCCTCCCTACTACCTAAATCCATGACTTTTAGCTCCATCCCTTCGATGTTTCAAGGATCACTTTCCTTGTTAGACCCTTGGTTAAGGGATCTGTCAATTTTTTTTGGACCTTACAAATTCTAAGAAAATAAGATTAGTTTCAACAATTGTTTAACTGCACCATTTCTGATGCGAATATGTCTTCTTCTTTTTTTATTGTACACATAATTTTTATCTAATCTCAATTTTTGCTTGTGAGTCACAATGTAAAGAGATTGGTGAAGCTTGTTTTCCTACAATGACACATATGCCAAAAGGTTTCTCAGTCACTCATTTTCTTGCCCTTCCAATTAAAAGTAATGAATTCCTATTTCATGATAGAATGTGCTATACAAGTCTGTTTTAATACTTCTATGAAATAGCACTTGTATCCAAGTAAACATATAACCACTGGTGGAGCTAACTGCATCATTGTCAGCCATCCATTTTTCATCACAAAAACCTCTCAAAACAGCAGAAAATTTATTAAAATGCAAACACCGATTTATAGTACCTCTTAAATACCTTTACAAGAGATAAAGAGACATTTCAATGTTCACTACTTGGGATTATGAATATATCTTCTCAATCTTATAAAAACATAAGCTATATCAATCATAGTATAGTTCATGAGGAATATTACACTCCCATTTTGTTTTAGCATATTCAGTTTGAGAAACACTAGAATCTTTGTTCTTTCTCTAGTGTATGTTAGGATCATAAGGAGTTCAATATCACAACAATCAAACCTTTTCAAACTCTTTTCAATATAATAAGACCGACATAAAGAAATCATTAACGGTTCCTTTGATTTTAATTCCTAAAATCACATCTACTTCTCTAAGGTCTTTCATCTCAAACTTAGAAGATAAAAACTTTTTAGTCTCATTAACAAATTTTGCATTAGTGCCAGAGATTAACATGTCATCCACATACACGCATATAACTACACAATCTGATTCTATCGAATTTGAATAAACACAAGTATCTAATGTGACATTGAATTTTTCATATCACTGCTTAAGTGCCTTTTTAGTCCGTATAAGAACTTTCTTAATTGGAATACTTTATCCTCTTGTCATGGGATCAAAAAACCCCCAAGTTGAGTCATATAGATCTCTTTCTCTAAATCACCATTTAGAAATATTATTTTGATATCCATTTGATGTACCACTAAATATGAATAATGACTAAAGTAATAAGAGTTCTAATGATTGACATTTAATCATAGGTGAATAAGTATCAAAGTAATCAACACCTTTTTCTGGTTAAAATTCTTAATCACAAGTCAAGCTTTATATTTATCAATTGTACCATCAAGTCTTTATTTTTTTCTTAAATATCCATTTTCTACTAATGGCTTTACTATCTTTAGGAAAATTATACAAGTCCCAAGTGTGAATAAAAATTATAGAATCTAATTCACTTTTAACAATCTCTTTCCAAATGTTACATATATTGATCTCATTGCTTCATTATAAGTCTTACGATCTTCATCTATTAATTAAAAAGACATAATTCATCATTTAAATCATCAATGTCAAACTTTTCATCAAGAAGGTAGTGATAAAATTAGAAGCAAAAATTAGTCTCGATTCTACATCTTTTACTCCTTGTAAGTTCATTTTCATGCTCACTAGTAATAACCTCAGAAGCAGACACAACAAGACAATTAATAGACATAGATGTAGAAGTATTATTTTCCACATCACTAGGCACATCATTTTAAAAAAATAAAAATAAAATAAAGCTCAAAAAATTCTGCATCTCTAAATTCACAAATAGAATGATCATTTAAAGACAAAAATATGTAAGCATCACTATTTTGAGAATAATCAATGAAGATAGTGTCAAAGGTATTAGAACCTACATTTATCAGCTTAAAATAAAAAAATTCAACCTTAGCCAAACACCCCCACACTTTCAGAAATTTCAAGTTAGGGGCAAACCCTTTCCACAATTCACATATGATCTTATCCAATTTCTTATGAGGGACTTTATTCATAATATAACATGCAACTAAGACAATTTCTTCCATACGTTTTCTGATAGACTGGAGCTTAAAAGCATATAATTTATTATTTTCTTAGGGTTATACTTTTTTGTTTAGCTATCATTTTGTTGGGGAGTATAGGGAGAACTAACCTCATGTAAAATATCACTTTTCTCACAAAGTTCCTCTAGAATTATTGTCCTATATTCACCGTCCTTATCAGATCAAAATCTTTTGATTTTCTGTCTAATTGATTTTTCACTTCTGCTTTAAATTCCAATAACATGTTTCCAACCTCTTTTATAGACTTAAGAAGATATATCTTAGTGTATCTAGTAAAGTAATCAACAAAAGTAATATAAGATTTCTTTTCACCTTTGCTAACAGTGTTCTTGAAATTTGCTAGTCTGAATATACTAGTTCAAGTAATTCAGTCTTTCTACTAGTAACAGGCTTGAAAGGTTTCTTGACCTGTTTTACTTCTTGTAACACCTCAAACTTTTAAATTAAGATTTGAATTGTTATAGACATGTGGTTAGACCTGATCTCATTGAATTGATACTTAAATCTAGGTGTAAAGTTATTTACTAATTATAATAGAGTGTTAGATGTGAATTAAGGTCTTAAGGAACCCCAAACACAAAGTTGAACTCAAAGCTCCATTACCTGCTTAGTTTTCATAGAAGTTCAATCCAAGGTCAACATTAAATGATTATAACTCCTAAAATATAAAGAGTTATGTATCCCATAACCCATTAAAGTAGATCTCTTTGAATCTAATTTCCAAAGCAATAAATCGGGCGTCATTTTCTGTTCGGAGTAAAATGTTATGCCCGATTTAGTGAAGTCCTATCAGGATATCAAAGGGGTATGAGCCTATGTATGAGCACATCAACCTCACAATTGGTACAGTAGGTCATACAACCATTGTTCCCAAAATTCAGCAACTTTGTTCTACATTTTTCCAATGTTATTTTGGTCTTTTTGCAGGCTTTTTAGCCTTATTATAAGTCGATTTGGGTGTTTAAAAGAAGTATATCACATAAAAAAGTGTTTTTCCCTCATAATCATAAATCTAAACTCCTTTGTCTTAAGAAATACTCTCAAAGTCAACCTAGGGTTCATCTTCTCCTTCAAGAACCCAAAAGCCCTCAATTCCCAAAATTCAAAAAACAAATAGAAGACTTCCATCTCTAAGTTTTTTTATATTTTCCCACTCTAAGGAATCCATAAAATAGATTCTTTTTCATGATCAAACTCTGAGATCTCAATATTAAACCTTCTCTTTAAGGAATCAAGTGTTTTTCCTCAGGCTCAAGAAAAGTTAAGTCTCCACCAAAGTTTTGGTCCAAAGCTTCATAATTAGGTATGTGGATATTCAATGAGAGATTCCTTTCACTCTCATGTACAAATTTATACTTTCAGGTTAAGATTTATAAGTTCCATGACTAGGGTTCTTACCCAAATTTAGTCTCATAATCTGAATTTAGTGTCATATAATAATTTCATGTTCATAGTCATACTTCACAAACTTTATCATGATTTTTTTATGGCTCTATCGTAAAGTCCTGAACTCTCAAGTTCTCATGAAATTTTTGTTCAATCTATGGTTCAAGAGTTCAAGTTTCAACTCCAATTAGTTTATGCGTGATTTCTTACAATTTTTTGATGTCTTCCATATTTTTATGATATCTTATAAAGATTTTATGCATTATAACTCTTACCAAGGTCATCATTGTTGCCTCATGGGTTCTTGATTTATGATGACTATTTATACGATGTTACACATTCTCATGGTATCACCACTTTAATGGTTTTTCTATAGAAAAAGTTTCATAAAGTCAACAACTACATTTTTCTCCATGATTTAGCATGTTCCATGATCTTTATCCTTATTTATGGTTTTGAGCACAAACTATGATTCATTAAACTATATTATTCTATTTGAAGTTTCATAATTATGATTTTAGCATAAATTTATGACAAGGTATGATAAGGAGTTTCAGCCCACAAGAAAATTAATAAGTCTCTTGATTGCTATGGCTAAATCATCAGTGATAATTAGCAACTTTGATATTTTGATATGTCCCGTGATAAGATAAAATTTGATTTATGATTAATATAAGGGCAAGATATGTCGAACTTAAGATATGATTGGGCTATATGAATTATATTTTTGGAGGACTATTTAGCACTGAGAGAATAAGAGTTTATACAACCCGAGTTCTATAACTATATTGCCATCTTAGGTTTACTACCCAAAATAATCAAGGCATAATAAAAGGATCTAGTGAATTTTTGGTGTTAACTTTGGCCAATTATTACCCCTCTTTTTTGGTGTAGGGAAAGCAAACTGACTCCATGTTAGATCACATGATTTTATATGTCAGCTAAGAGAAACTCTCACCATGTTCAACATTCAGTTTTACAGTATGATTAAACATGTTACATGACTCACTAGTTTACAACAGATATGAGTATTTTCATTATTATTATGATATCCATCTTTCAAGCCTGTTTTCAATTAAATGTGAGTCATTGTAACTCAGTTTTTATGATCTACTTTCATGCATTCAGTTCAACTTTTTCTTTTAGTCAAGAATGATTTCTGCGTGACTTTACATGTTTAGCTCTCCAAGTTCTCCGGTGTATGTTTTTGTGCATATAAACAGTCTTTATTATCTCATAATACTAGATTTTACTTGTTTAAAGATTTTATGATATCTCAATCCTATAGTTTAGACATGTTTTAGTTCACAACTCAGTAAAAGATTTATGCTGTCAGTCTCAGTTTATGCATATTTAAATGCTCTCATAACCAGATTTTAGACATGTATTCTATTACCCATATTCAGTTATGTTCCTCTGATTTTTTTTGCATATCCCACAAACCAGTACATTCAAAGTACTGACACATATTTTATACCTACATTCATCTTGTAGATTCAGGTATTCCTCTCAGTTTCTCAAATAGTAGTACCAGTAGATTCCAGCCAACAGATATTGAGTCCTCAGTCTTCGAGAGTAGTGTATTCAGAGTTCTTGGTTTGTTTTATTCTTCTAGTTACTTAGAGTTTGTTTGGATTTTTTCCAACTACTCATTAGTATCAATAGAGGCTTCATAAAAAGTCAGTTAAAAAGTTGTACAAAGTTTTAAATAATGTATCTATAAAGACAGAGTGTTCTGAATGCGCTTAATGTTTTACCTCAGTTGTCTTGTCGAGGTAGTTATTAAAACTTAGGCATGCTGAGATAGCTCATACAAAGGTGAACTGTCTTCATGCTAAATGTTACATCAACCATCATATGACTGAGGTGCTTGGACTGAAGTCGTATTATTTGAGGTTGTTATGACCTTTTCTTTTAAGCAAAGAGTTTCCTTCTTTCCTTTACAAACCATAGATGAGCTGAAGTGATCGTGTCACTTCGAGTATCTCTTGAGGAAATGGTATGGGAGGGAAATTTTTCATCTTATCTGGGTTTCCCACCCGTTCATTCCCTTTGTTTTGACTTATTCCCTCTTTTTCTTTCCCCGTGTCGTAATCCTTTGATGGATGAACATGTGTCATCATGGACGCTTCTTTTCTGGTACTTTTTACCTTGGGAATATGCAGTATTTACTATACCATCATTTTATTTACCCCTTCAATAATTTATCTCTTTTTTACTAACCCTTGGGATTCTAAGTCATCATTTCATATACGTTTCCTCTTCTTTCTTTTGCATCTCTTATTACTTTGTTCATCTTCTTGCTTTTATATTTTCTAGAGTCTTTCTTCATCATTTCAAACCTTTCTACTTTTTGGACATTAGTAAGTATGTCTTCTCCTTCTCCTAGTACGTATGAGGCAGAGGTCTATTGCATAGATAGTGATACCCCTAACCTCCAATCTCTAACTCTATCCCTGTAAAATTTTGAGGGCTATAATTTGCTGGTCTTAAAGGTTGCAAGTAGCCTTTCTGTAGACTCCTTGCTACCTTTTCTTAGGGAACGTCATTTTTCCCCTAGTTTTGAATCTTCTATACCTCGTCCCTGTGATAAGGATTGCTTGACCCCATTGGGGTACTGCTCCATGTATTCGTAGTATATAGTATTTGGGTTATATTTTCCCCTTTTCCCTTTATTAACTCACGTATTAGAAATCTTTAACTTGACCCTTGCGCAATTGGCACCTAACACGATGCGTACTATTATAGGTTTTACCCTTGCCTGCTCCAAAGTTGGGGCAGAGCCTTCTGTAGATTTGTTTAAATAATTTTTTCACTGTTAAAAGTTGATTGCTGATTGGAAGGACAAATTTTTATTTTTTAAAGTGGACCAGTTTCATTTTCCCCATATTGGAATCTAGGAAAAGTTAAATACGGTGTTTTTGGGATTGTCAATGCTTGGTACCTCAACCTTATCAATAAGATACCTCTCCATCGCTAACATTTCACCAAAGCGGACCTGTTCTAGGAAAAAATCAGTGCCTTTAACCCAGGTGTCGAGGTCGGCGAGGTGATACCTTACGAGGAGGTCGCCAAAGAGACCCAAGGTAGTTTGAAGTCTGTGCTATCGATCTGACTTTACTTTTTTTTTTGTTTCAGTGGAGCACTTTAGACTCGAAAAAAAGATCCAACCTTCCATCTCGTACGCCAAGCTTGGTAGGGAGGCGACTACTCAAAGCCCCTTCAAATAACAGAGGTCTCTAATACTCCCGAGGTAGGCTAGAAAAGGAGCAGAGCATCTTAGGGACCGATGCCCAAGAGGAAAAAGACTTATGAGTTGGCCCCTGCTGAGAATATGTCCTTGGATGGCCTCAATAATGTAAGTATTCCTGCATCTAACCGGACTTTTACTTGTTTTTTCCCAGTACTCAACCTATTTTCCTCTTCGCAACTTTTGTCTAAGACGGCGTCTATCTTGGCCCAAAAAGTGGGCCACATTGATGAGGTGCTCAGTCGAGAGAGGGCTCTGTGAAAAAATTTAGAGGCCCAGCTAAAAGTCTCTAACGAGAAGAGAAAGACTGTCGAAAAGAAAAAAATGGCTTCAGAGAAAAAACAGAGGATTGTTGAGACTGAGCTTCGCTTCTTGAAGGAGGACTTTATCAATCGACAAGGTGAATTTTTTGAAGTCCTCTTTGAGAAGGTTACCATGACCAACGCTTTCTCAGAGTACGTCTCGTCTATGAGCGAGTAATTGGTCACCGCCACCAGGGCAATAGTATTGGATGAGGTAGCCGAAGTATACACTGATCTGCCCATTCAAAGTGAGTGCTTCGATTGTAATACGGGTGCTAAGGCTCGATTGACCAAGGACTTGATCAAGGCATTGCTGGACAGAATCGAGCTTTTGCTGATTTGGTTCATCACTCAACACCCCACTCCTTTATTAGTGGAGGATTTGAGGGCATATACCGAGGATACAGATCTTTCTATCCAGGAGTTTCTGGTTGCCAGAGGCGTGCCACATGCTGAGGAGCCACAGGACATCCTCGAGGTCCTCTCAAGCTCTCCTATTGAAGACCCTGTCACCGCTCAAACTACTGAGCCTTTGGTGGAGATAGAGCCCATCTTGGCCGTTGAACAGGTCGAGGGCAATGATTAGATTTAGGGCCTTTGTAATTTTTACTTCTTTCTTCACTTTATAATCATCTCGTCTTACCAGGCCTTTAGTAATAAATGAAACTTTTCCTTAATTCACCTCGCTCTTTAGCTATTTCTAACTTTGTCTTTCTTATTTTTCAAAAAATTATCCCTTATACACTTGAACAAGTGGAAAGGTAAAACTTCTTTCTTCGGAGGCTCCTTCATGAGAGGAATAGGGAGATCCACACTAAAAATGAATTTATCAAGTACTTTCGAACTTGTTATCTCAGAATGCCGCGCTCCAAGGCTTGGTCAGTAAACTGAGGGCCTTCAGTGATGAGAGGAAACACCTCAGGAAGGAGAATACTGAGTTATCTCAGAATCTCCAAGCTCTATAGGGGGATGTTCGTACGTTTGTGGGTAGTATTGAGAAGTCAATTTCTTATTAGAAATCTAAAGAGACATAGTGCAGGCTAGACTTTGACCACTGTGAAACTGAGGTGGGTCACCTCCAAGATCAGGTGCATGAATATAAGAAGATAGTATTCATCGAAGGAGGATTACTTAACTTAGATAAGGTGGAAGAGTGGGTGAACGAGCTGACTACCATTCTTGCAGTATAGCCACGATGTACGGAGAAGGATCCTCTTGCTACTAAAGGAGCGGGATCATTCTAGACCATGTCCTGGCTATGTATTGAAGATATGAAAAGGAGGCCTCAACACTTCCGTCTTAACCTGCAAACTAGTTTAAGTCGACAGAACCCTTCCGCAACTACCTCCTGGGGTATTAGACCTACACTGGATGAAATGGGTCATAGTAGACCAACTCATTCCCAATAAGGTCGTAGGAGTTAGGATAGTTCTTTTATGAAGTATCAGTATACTTTGTTAGGTAGGACCATCCATATGTAAATGATTGTACAACTTTAAATAAAATGACTTTTTGCATACCCATTTTTAATGATATTTTTTCTTTCATTTCATGTTGGTGCATTAATTTTATGTATCTGCTCATAGCAGTGATTGTGAGGTGCTTGGCCAAATCGACATGAGGTTAATTCAACTTGTGTTTATTTTTTATAGCATTTTATTGAACCAAGTTCTCATAGATGGGATTGATATAATTTCTAATTTAACGACATTGTGATGAATTGAGCTCTCATAGATAATGTTGATTTAGTTTATGATTTTGTAGTGCTCTACTGAACTGAGCTCTTATATTTGAGGTCGATTTATAATTTTACATCATTTTGCCGAATCGAGCTCTTATATCAGAGATTGATTTATAATTTTGCGGCATTCTTCCGAACTGAGATCTTATATCTGAGGTTGATTTAACTTATAATTAATGGCTCTTTAGCCAAACCAATCTCAAGGTGGTTTCCACGGTGAATTCAATTCAGGACTCGCGGCGCTCTGGCTGACCCGACTTCAGGGTGGTCCCCGAGGTGGATTTAATTCAGGATGCGTGGTGACTTGGATGAACTGGTGGTCCTCGAGGTGGATTTAATTTAAGATCTCAATGTGTTCCTCAAACTTGATTTAGATCAGGAACTCAGGGTGGTCACCGAAGTTAATGTAATTCAGGATTTTTGTATGGCCTTTATTAGGATTGGGTTGTTCCCATGCTCTTTTAGACCGATTAATAGCTGTAATGAAAATTATAAACCTAATAAAGGATAGTTTTAATCAAAGTAAACTACATATATTACTGATAAGATCTTTGTAAATTACTTACATGCCACATTCTAGGTACTTTAATACAATATAATCTTACCAATTTGTAGCTACCTGTTTAGAAACTTCAGTTATCTGATAAGGGCCTTTTAAGTTTTCTTCAAGCTTTTCCATCGGCTAGCTTCATTTCATCTCAGAACAAGCTGGCCTAGGATAAATTGGGTATACTTTACCCGGTCTTTATAGTATTTTTCCATAGCCTGCTTGTATCTTGCCTTAGAAATAACCACTATTTCTCTTTTCTCCTCCAAGAGGTCGATGTTTAACCTGAACTCTTCTTTGTTGTGTCGCTCTGCATAATGTAATGACCTCGGGCTTGGCACCCCTATCTCTGCTGGGATCACTGATTTCGTCCCGTACATAAGGCTGAATGGGGATTCCTCGTTAGGTGTTCTTGTGGTTGTCCTGTATGCCCATAGGACATGAGACAAGTCTTCTACCCAATCTCCCTTAGCTTTGTCTAGCCTTGTTTTTAAGCATTGTAGCAGTGTTCTATTTGTGACCTCTACCTGCCCATTTGCCTAAAAATGTGATACTGAGGTGAATTTTTAAATGATTTTCATCTCATCGTACCATGATATGAATAGGTCACTTGCAAACTATTTTTCGTTATCCGAGATGATCTTCTTTGTTATCTAAAACTGGAAAACAATATTTTTCCATACAAAGTTCAGAATCTTTTTTCCTGTGATTGTGGCTAAGGGTTCTTCCTCTACCTATTTAGTGAAGTAGTCTATGGTCACTACTAGAAACTTCACCCTTCCTGGAGCTTCAGGAAATGGTCCCATGATGTTGGTTCCCTATTGGACAAATGGCCAGGCACTCTGCATCGAAATCATCCCCATCTGAGGTCGTCGAGCTATAGGAGCATGGAATTGGCACTTCTGACACTTTTGGATGGAGTCATGTGTCTCCAGGAATAAAGTGGGCTAGTAATAGCCCCATTTCAGGATCTTTTTTGTCAATCCTCTTGCACCTAAATGGATACCACATGATCCTTTGAGGATTTCCCGTAATATGTAATTTGCTTGAACTGGTCCTACACACCTTAGTAAATGTTATAAGAAGGATCTTTTGTAAAGGACTCCGTTCTCCACTACATACCTGGGTGTTTTGAGGTGATGTCTCCTTGCCTCTAAGAGGTCAAGCGGAGTTTTTCTTGAGGTGAGGTATCTCACTATTGGGGTCTCTTCCACCATAAAGACTCTGATCTCGTGAATACTTGGGGTGGTGAACCTCTTTAATTAATACATGGCAACCCACCTCATCTCTTTTGGAGTATGACAATTTGCTGAGTGCATCATCTTGGGTATTTTCTTCTCTGGGAACCTTGGTTATTTGGAAATACTAGAATTTTCTTTGTAATCCTTTCACTAATTCTAGGTATTTCTTCAACTAGGTATCTTTTGTGTCATACACAACTTTTACTTTATTAACCATAATTTGGGAATCACTGAAGATAGAGAGTGACATTATCTTTATTTTCTGATCCAGGCGCAAACCTGCAAGGTGTACGACATCTCAATTCCCTCAGGACTTTTGAAGAGGATTCCAGTCCCACTACCGTCTTTGTTGGAGGCTTCATCCACATGCATGATGAAAGTATCACTGGGTGCCTTGGGTTTCTTTTCCACCTCATCTTTCTTCACAGGAGTTTCTATAGCCTCCGAGGTAGATTCATGCATCTCTACCAAGAAATCCGCCAGGGTTTAGCCTTTGATGGCTTTTCGAGGTCGGAAGTCAATTCCATGCTCTCCGCATTCCCATAATGATGGTCTTTTTCCAAAATCAAACTTTGTTGTTCAGCATCTTGAACTAGCTTGACTTCCCACTTTATCAGGCTCCTTGACGCTTCTGGTTTCAGTAGCACCTGCTTTAGTGGCATCTTTAGCACACAAATAGGATGTGCTTGGAAGTAGGGAAAAAGTTGCTGAGCTGCTTTTATTAGCGCTAGCACCATTTTTCAGTGGGAAAGCATCTCATTTTGGGTCAGTGCAAAGCTCGTCTTATGAAGTAGACTAGCTTTTAAGCTCCCACTTCTTCCTTAATAAGGACGGCGCTGACCGATTCTCCTATTTCTTCTAGGTAGAGATACAAATTTTCTCTTAGATTTGGTATAGATAGCACAAGTAATGTCGTCGGATGTTGGTTTAGATCCTCCAAGGCCTTTTGACACTTATCTGTCCAATGGAATTTTTGGTATTTTTTAGGACACGAAAGAAAGGCAACTGTTTTTAGCTGATCTGGATAATAAGTAACTTAGGGTATCCATACACCCCGTCAGCTTTTGCACATCTTTCAGACACTTCGGCGATTTCATCTTAGCCACTGCTGACTTTGGAGGGATTTACACTCAGTCCTTCTGAGCTGACCCCGAAATGGCACTTTACCGGATTTTGCTTCAACCCAGTGTGCCTCAGGAGTTGAAGGACTTCCTCTAAGTCTTTTAAACTCATCCCCAAG
>JBDJHY010162235.1:0-12570 GCA_039654485.1 Withania somnifera | reverse complement strand
CCAATATCATATCATCCTCCCCTTCGTGGAGAGGATGAATTCTTGAATCCAAAGTCTCCATATCATCATCACCTACAAAATAAGGAGACAAGTCATAAATATGAAAACTATATGGACATTATACTCACAGCAATTCAACTTTGTATATGTTGACATTAATCTATTGAATGATCTTGAATGGACCATCACACCTAAGTCTTAACTTTCCCTTGTGCACTTGTGGAAAACTTTCTTTTCTAAAATGCACCCAAACCCAATCGTTTGGTTCAAAGATCACTTTCTTTCTCTTTTAGTTTTGTTTAATAGCTACCTTCGAGGTACTCTTTTATAAAGCTTCATTGTCTTTTGCATGAATCTTCATCATCTGATTGGCCCTTGGTTTGGCATCTAAACTCATAAAAACTTCACTTGACAATAGGGTTAGTGTTAGTTGAATCAAACGGTTAAAAGTATAGCATACTTCAAAAGGATTCATGCAAATAGATGTATGACTATACCGATTATAAGCAAATTTCAATAAGGGTAGGCGGTCTTCCCAAGAGGATGCATTGTTTTTCACCACACATCTAACCATGCTACAAATAGTCCTATTGACCATATCATTTTTCCATCCCTTTAGGGATGACAAAAAGGAGAAATTAAGAGTTTGGTACCAAGAAAATCCCTAAGGGTTTTCCAAAAATGGCTAATAAACTCGAGATCCATATCTCTAATGATAGTTTGAGGGACCCCATCCAATCTAAGTACATGTAGATTGAACAAAGTACTGACTTAGGACGGGTCATCACATTTGTGGTATGGAATAAAATAGGCAATTTTAGAGAATATATCTACTACCACAAAAATCCTATCATGGCCCCTCCTAGCATTAGGAAGGCCTAACCCAAAACCCGTAGAGATGTCAAACAATATACCCTTAAGAGTGTGAAGAGGAATATACATACCTTGATGAAAGACCTTGTACTTGACATGTTTGCACACAATGCATTGGCTCTACATCGCCTTTCATCTTCAGCCAATAGAATTGATCCATGAGGAGGCTAAGATTTTTGCCACCCTAAAGTTTTCTTCATTATTCTAGAAAAATATGCTTTCTTGATGAGTAATTCCCTCCATGAGCTTATGGGAACTAAACCATCATTTAATAGGAATCTGTTAACCAATTGGAATATATCAAATCAACGACATTGGTCAAATTCTTCAATATCTCCTTAGAAATTGAGGTCCATAGAATAGGACACCTTTAAAACTACCAAATCCCTATATTTTCATAGTCATCACATGTACTAATAGAAATCTTTTTGACAAGGCATCGACAACTATATTCTCCTTCCCACTCATATAATGAATGGTATGTGGAATGGTTTCAATGAAATCTACCTATTTGGCATGTCTCTAATTAAGTCTTGATTTCCCATTTATGTTCTTTAAGGACTTGTGATCCATCGTTATGACAAACTTTTTTTGACATAAATAATGTCACAATTGATCCAATACTCTATCTCGTGCATATAACTCCTTGTGATGTGTGGTGTAATTCAATGATGCTCCTTTTACCTTTTCACTAAAGTAAGACAACTTATCTTCTTGCATGAGAAATCCACCAATACTCACTAATGACACATCACATTCAACTTAAAATTCCTTTACAAAATTCAGAAGTTGATGTAATGGATATGAACTCAACTTATCCTTAAAGGTTTCGAAGGATTTTTCTTGTAAATTTTCCAAAATAAAGGTAACATACTTTTTTTTATACCGAGTCAATGGAGAAGTGATGGAATTAAACTCCTTCACAAATCACTGGTTGAAGTTAGCCAACCCCTAAGAGCTTGAATCTCGAAAGCATTAATGGGGGTTGTATATGACATGATGGCCATTGACTTTTTCATCATTGACTTCCACTCTTAAGAACTCACTAAAATCCCAAGGAAGATAAATTTTTATACCCCAAATGAGCATTTCTTAATATTAGCATAGATTTTTCCTTTACTAATATGTCGAAGACTTGTTTCAAGTGGGGCACGTGTTCTTCAATAGACTTGCTATAGACTAATATGTTGTCGAAATAAATGATGAAACACTTGTATATAAATTGTTTTAAAATATGATTCATGAGTCTCATGAAGGTGGTTAGTGCATTGGTCAAGGCAATGGGCATGAACTTCCACTCATATAGTCAAAGTTTTGTCATGAACACCGTCTTCCACATATCACCCTGTTTGATCTAGAGTTAGTGGTAGATACTCTTTAAATCATTTTTTGAGAAAATATGTAAGTCCTAAATTTCATCCAATATATCATAAAGCCTTGGAGTAGGGTGTCGATAACTATACCATAATTTTGTGTATAGCTCTACAATCCACATACATCTTTCAAGTGTCATCCTTCTTTGGTACAAGAATCATCGGTGCGACTCATGGATATACACTGTCCTTTCTTAAGAATTCCTCCTCTATAACTTCATTGATTCCACTGTATTTCTTCTATAGGCTGGTCATTTAGAATCTGAGATACCAATACAAAGTTAATTTCGTGTTCAATACCCCTCAAGGGTGGTAACCATTTTGGCATCTCCTTCAGAAAAAAATCATAGTATCTCTGCAAAAGAGAAGATACGACACTTGGAAAATTTCTAGTGTCTTTGTTAGCTTACAATTTATATTTGGTGTTGATGAGGCACACTAGAAAGATGTCCTCATCAACTTCCTTAAGGATGTTTTTTGGGTTGGCTATCATGCATTTTTTCCTTTTATTTTCTCCAAGGTACTTTCTTTCTCTTTCTTACTAGTGGGTCCATTGGTTCCACTCTCCTCTCTTCCAATATTTCCACTCTCTCAAGGTTCCTCCATGACACGGTAGTCTTCAATTACTCAGTAGGGATTCAATGGCACAAGCACATGCTTTTGAAAATTCATCATAAAAGAATACTTGTTTGTTTATCCTTGATGAGTGACATTCCTATCAAATTGCCAAGGTCTTCCCAATAGTACATGATAAGACAGCATCGACACCACATCACACAATCTCATCATGGTACTTTTAAAAGCTAGATTTAATTATAGCTTGCCGAAGGACCTTCATCTCACCAGTATCATAGAGCCATTGTAGGTTGTACAATCTTATATATTTTGTAGTGGGAAATGGCAAACGCTCCACCATAGGTTGAGTCACTAGACTTGTGTAGCTACTCCTATCAATGATCAATGCACATACCATGTAAAATATTTTGCACCTTGTATGGAATAAGTTTTCTCTTTGATCATATTCCGCCTAAGCAACTGCCCCCATGATCTGCGCCTCACAACACAGTAGAGGTTAATATTAACCTTTAAATCATCTTCATCTGTTTGAGTAAATGCAATTTTTTTCATGAGGAATGTAAAATTAACCCTTCCTTTATTGTCTTATCATCTCATTTGTGGCTTCCCTCTCATCCGCACTATTGTCTCTATCATCTTCTCTGTCTTTCTCACAATAATTTTCATCTACTATTTGATACCCTTCATGGAATGCATCAATTGTTCTTTTGTTAGGACACTCACTCACAATGTGTCCCCTTCCTTGACATCAGCAGCATTAGATAGTTAACGGTCGAGGAAATTAGTCTTTACCACATTACCCTTTTTTGGCCTATGAAACACCCTTCCATTATAGTTGGCCTTCGCAGGGGTAGCTTGACTACTACCCTTGGACGCCTAAGGACATGTTATCTTCATCTTGTCACTCTTCTCCATTGCTTAGTAGAAGTGCCTTTGGGTTTAAAGGACTTCACTTCTCTAAAGGCTATCTCTACATTCAATGTATCTCGATATGTTGCTTCTAAGATATCATATTTTTTAAGCTTCATTGGTCTCAACAATTCAAACCTCAAATTTTAAATGAATGTCATCGTGTATTTACCTTACTACTTAAGATTTGATTTCATCCTCAAATTTTTAGAGTCATCAAAATATTCCTCCACCCTAATGGGACCTTCCACAACATATAGACCTTTTTTTAGAAGCCCTTTGTAATAGTTGGGTTGCAAGTACCTAAATTCCATCATCGTAAGTAACTCTTTTTAAATGGGAATCATAAAGACTTATGATGTTCTCATTCCCTTTTCTTGGATTCCCACTATGTAGATACGTAAACTTCAAATTGTGTGAGAGAATACTTGGATTTCAATGCATCCGACACGTTGCTGGTGAGAAAGATCCTCTCAGTTTATTTCTTCCATTAAATTAACTCCACTAGATCACTACTCCTTTTGAACTTTGGGAGTTACATCTGTATGGTGCTCAAGCCATGGACAAAATAATTTTGGTTCCCCATCCTACCTCTTTTATCTTCCAATATCTTATTTCCTTTATGTTCCCCATCCTTGTTCTCTCTAATTCCCAATGAGTTTCTCCTCTATTCCCATAGTCTTATTGCTAACCAAGGCCTTGTCTTTCCCTATTTAGGTTCTCCATATCATTCTCTACCTCCTAGACTCCATACATCTTTAAGGTATACTTCATTGTGTACTTTATCATACAAGGAATTATGGTATTGGTAGTCTTCATAGGGAGTTTTTTTGTGGTTTCGGGGAGGTAACATCATTGAACCATGTAAAGGAATAACGTATACACTTCTTTTGGGAAATGGACTTGGGTTATAATCAAGTACAATATTTAGTGTTCTTTAGGGGGAATAAATGGTTGTGGGTTTTGATGTAGAGTTCCAGAATGGTGGTGTCATTGAGTATTGTGGTGTAGGAATGTTGGTAGTTTATGGAAGCTTTGGAATCAATTTAAGATTTTTTGGTTTGTTTGTTGAAATTAACCCAGGGATATGGTTGTGGGTTTTTCAAAACTTCCCTCCCCTTTCTCCTAAAACACCTCATGAGGTGAATCTCATTTGTCTTTATCGCCATCCTACTCAACCTTTCCTCCAAACCTCCCATCTCTCTATTCATCTGTGTGTTGCTTTAGAATCTTCGTTATGGAGTTTGTAAGAGCATTAGATGTTTCTTCTTCAAGGTGCTACATTGTACATACAAAACTTAACAAACTTCATAATAATGAAATGCTCACCCTCTCTTGTGTGCATTTGTCCTCTCCCTTTCCTCTAGAGTTTATCCAAGATTGTCATCGAGTTTTATTGCTTTTATCAAATCAATGGCCTTCTAGCCTTTGTTATAGAGTGGAATTTTATTGACACACAACGGACTTAAAAAACTGCACTTGAACCAAGAAATTACAAAGATAGTATAAAGTAATAAAAGCTCACAAGAATTGGTACGAAGAAATGCGGACACAAGAACTAGTTCACAACTAGGTAGAATGAGTACTAAGTGTAAACGAGTAGTGGAATTAAGACATTGCTTTACAATTAAACATGAAATTCGAAATCGAGTTGTGTTGAGTTGAATTAAGATGGTACCAAGGCATTTAAGATAAAATTAGGAGCTATTTTTTTTTTTCACTAATGACAGTCATTATGAAGTTCGGACTATTGTCTTAAAGTTCCCACTGCCATTCTAAGCAGTGGGCAGTGTTTTGTGAAAAGTGACCACTGTCTTTGAAGGGTGGACTGTAGTCCCTAAGGGCGAAACCACTGACTACCTTCTACACATTTCCCTCTTAACCAGTGTGTTGGGAAGTGAAAAAGCCTTGACCGCCATTTGAAGGCGGTCCACTGTCCCTGAGGGCGGTGGATCTTGGCAATCCAATTTGTCCTTCATCCTAGACAAATTGCATGTGGCGGTTGTGGGACACTTTAGTTCGATGTTTTAACCTTGTATCCTTTGATCCTTTGCTCAATAACAAAAATACCAAACTCCCAAACACTTTTTTAAATCAAATACACACCAAAAATGGATTAAACTCCACCAACATTAAGAACACAATCGACAACCTTTGAAGATCTTGAAAGAACACTATGAACACCAAAAAACTCAAATCGTCCAAATAACTTTGGAATTAGATGAAAATTGTTCTTATAAGTCCCTATTAACTTTTAGAAATCAATTATGACAACTCAAACAATAAATTCCTAAGTTGATGAAGGAAATGAGGATCAAATGTACTTTCTGCTCATCTTCTTCACTTAAATGTTCATATGAACATGATGAACTTTAAATTTCAAAAACTATCCAAATCAACTATGAATTGGACCAAACTTTGAATACGAGTTGCTCAACTTATGATGAACGCTGTCCACCACTTTTCAATAATGAATCCAACTCAAATTGCAACAAGCTTTCCCAACCTTGATTTAAGCTAAGAACACTCAACAAAAATGGTGTCAAAGATTGAAACTTTAAAAAATCATACTCAAACTCTCCCAAACTCAATTTCCACAATCCTTGACATGTAGGGAACACTAATAAAAAACATTCAACAAGAACCAACAAGAAAATCTCTCCAAATCTGAGCTTGAAAATTCGGATCAAAAGACTCAAAATAACCCCAATTTCAATACATTCCTCAAATCTACTCCAAATTGCACATAATTTGAAATTCGATAACCTTGAAACTCATCTTGAATTAACACTTTGTGGATCCTAATAAATCAAAAATTTGCAAAAATTTAAAAATTTATTGAGCTTAAAAATATTAACAATTGTGTAGGCCACAACTCAATTCAAACTAGTAGAACAATTCCTAGAAATAAAGTCAAAAAACTTTTATTTGGATAAAAATTTTGAAATTTTGAAATTTTAATTTTTTATGTTTTTCTATTTATATCTAGGATTTTAATCCGGTGAAATAAATGACCACCATAAGCTCTGATGTCAAATGATTTTCTCCACGATATAGATCAAATCTCAAAGAATTAGAAAATAAAAAATGGGAGATTGAAAGATATGCAGAATTCAATACAAAATCAAATCGTACTTCAATTCCAACTCAATTAACATGAGATAATCAATTAGATACACCCAGAAATAGAAGATCCAGCAATCTATTAAGCAAAATTCTCTTCGGGGAATTAAGGATTGACCCATCTTTATCCGCGCAACAACAATTACGTGAACACTAAAATAATTCCAATTGCTAATTAGAGTTCTAAACTTAACTATTTCACTTATAAATTAAGAAATGAAATATAAAAATATATTGTTGATCCAAACAAAACAAAATACCAACATTTGAAAGTCCCCTATATATATAGAGGTCTAAGTTTAGTTAATACACTTATATCCAAATGTGATCCAAAGGGAAAAATAGGTCCTCAAACTTTTGGTCCATTCACATTAGGTTCCCAATGTCTTCCAAATTCTCCAAAATAGTTTTTTATTGTCTTCCAAGCCTTCCTTGACCCATGTGTTCTACTATGACCTCTTCAAGTCACCAAATGCTATAGAGTATTTCACGGGGATCTTTAATTTCTTCCAATGCTTCCTTGTGCTTAAGTAAAGATTAAAGTAGTGGAGATCCTGAGCTTGACTCCTAGTTAATGGTCTAGATAGGGGTTTATATAATATATGCTATAAATAATTCATCAATCATAGCCCAAGTAAGAGATAATATGATAGTTTGATCATAAACATGCTGTTTTTTGCTATTTTTCATAGGAAAAGAGTTGAGAACTCTCTCTTATCATAAAAAGAGAAATTTACTTGCATATACAAACCCCTAATTAGGTTTGAGGTTGTAATCTTCAGATATAACAAAATATGATATAAGTTCATAGGTAAACATTTAAACGTTCTTTTCAATCTATAAGAGTTTATGTATTATGGTGCATTGAAGTTTAACCATTGTTTAGCATATTTGAAACCTTATAACATACTAGAAATTGAGGATGTATAACAAGCTAGTAACGAAGGTAAGGTTGTCCTCGACCTTCTACACCTACAGATGAAGTATTGAGTATCGCTTCTCTATCTTAGTTGTAGTGACTATACTGACATAAATGGAGGCTAAGATTTAATAGGTGACACACCTATAAGAAAAAGTCTTTGTGGTTGAAGAAATTAGATATAAAACTTGTGTTTGTACTTAATATGGAAGAGTGGTTCTATAAGACGTCTCCTAGTTTCTAAAGGCTTTGGTTATTATCTAACTAAACATGGTGTATGTTCCATAACTTATCTAATTGTATTTTACTGTCCCTTCGCAAATTACTTCCTTATGTGTTACGTATGTCATAGAATGCTTATATGTATATGTTTTCATAAAACATTAATTTTGTGTTATAGGACCTTTACATACATGTTATATACGATGTCAGTTGGTTGTCATAGATCATTTGTACATATTTTATATGCATTAAAGATTAATTAATCATATGATATAAACTAGTACTCCTTGGTTAATTGTAACACATATCACTTGTCTACGTGTTATCTGCTTCATGGACCATTTCCTATATGTTACATGTTTCATAGCTGACTTGCTTATTACAAGTTTCATATTTATATGTCCATATCTTATATGGTCTTTTTGTTATTTCATATATATACTTGTTGATGTGTTAGTCTACTTCGATATTGTTCACTTACTCATTGTTACTTGTTTCATAGTTTACCTTATTATGTGGTTAGATGTATTATAGTCTCTTACTATAATAAGTGTTCTCATAGCTTTAGTACCCATGTTTTATGTGCTCCTCTATCCCATTTGATCCATGTGTTATCTACTATCTGACATACCATAGGACTTATGATACATTTACAAATATTCTACACGTCTTATAACTCATTTGCTCACACACAACTTTATACATTGTATGTGCATCTAATACATACTTTCATAGTTTACTTGCATGAAATCATAAACTTCTGAAGTCCAATTGTCCATATTTGGTAAACTTATTATGTTCATAAGTTCATATGTTAAGTGGCCTTTTATGTTAATCTCCTTATGTGTCATATATTCTATGCGAGTAATTCATCCATAAGGTATATGCCTATTTTTTCTTGTAATATAATATTAAGGATGTTAGGATGAGGTTTCTTAAATCATAATGAAGTGACGAGTTGGTAACAAATGGCTAGGCATATCAATGAACTTTAGGTTTCACATCGACAACTGTTTGGTCTTATAAGATTCACCTGGAAAAAGCATCATAAGATTCAAAAGAGAATAGGTTGAGCCCCTGATATGTTTGGACTTACAATACAAGGTTTACTCATAACCAGAAACATATCATTTTATGTGTCGGTTTGGAAAAAAAAATAGGATACCTATTCTTTAATAAGCGCCTTAAAATAGGAAAGTAACTAATAACCTATCATTTAAATAAGTCCCCATAGTCATTTCAATTGTTAAGCATGGGAGTTAAGGGAAAAAGATATAGGAAAATCCACTTAGAAAGTAGGATCCAATAAAGAAGCCTAAATACCCATCCTTAATCGGTATTCCATGAACATCTTTTCATTCAACATCTTTCTCATGTGTGATTTTCATGGGTGTATTACTCATGTTTAAATTATTTCATAAAGCGTTCTACAAGTCAAAAGAATAAAAGAAGAAAATTATGTCATACCAAAGTAGTCTTTAGTGATAAAAGAGAGGAGTCATACTTGTTATATTATTTCATGTGCAATATTGATGTGAAAATGAATACATGGAAGAAATTAAAAATAGAGGATAGATAATTATGCACAATAAAAGGAAATCTAATAGAACCCAAGGGTGTACCAAATCCAAAGTCTCATTCAATTGATCTGAATCAAGCATGCACCTCTTATGGAAACCCTGAGTAAAATCGAGTTCACTCGAAACTACCATTTCTACAAGGTTAATCAAGCATTAGAAAAACATTTTACATCTCCACCAAAGTGACATAAAAACTTACAAGAGTTAGTTCATCATAATCAATGTAGAGAAAAGTCCCCTAACAATTTGAAAGACTAACTAATTATAGAGAGTCTATATTTTTATTATTACACTAAAGCCCAGAAGTGACCCATAATGTCAAATTGGCCCCCATACTTTGGGCCTCTTTGATTTGAGATAGAATTTGTCGTCCAAGCTTCCCTAAGCTATTCTTTCTATTTGGTGCATCCTTAGAGTTCATAGCCTAGTTAGTTGTGGTTAGACCATAAAGTCTCGGTCTAGCATAGTTTGTGGCTTTCATGGGCGCTATCATCTTAAAAAAACCAACCACACATGATTTTAGTCCCAAGGAGCACTAAATAGGGCCTTGAAAGCCATCGAAGTAATTCTCAAAGCACTTATAGATCTAACCTCTCGAATAAGATTTTGATTCTTTGATCTCTCAAGCCTAGCCTCAGGCATATTTATATCATCCTCGCCTTATTGAAAAGGATTTGTCGTTGAATCTGAACCTAGAAAAAACAAGCGAAAGACAACAAAGAACACTTCCTCAATAGATGAGGGCTAAGGCTAGTAATAACAATTCTACAATTATTCCATAGTTGCAAAAACTTAATATATAACCAAGTATCAAAATGTAGCTCAAAGGGTTGTGTAACCCAACCAACAAAGTCTACATGGCTAGTTACAGTAATTTTACAATGGGAACAACAAGAGAAACATTATACCTAGGAAAACCCGAACCTAAATCAGTAATGGATGTATATACAATGAAACACATATACCCCCTTAAGTAAAAAAAAACAAAACAACCCACGTGGTTAAGAAAAACATCATCTACAAGGTCAACCCATATTACAGTTCCACTGTAATGACCCTCATGGTCATTTATGATAAATACATGATTTTTTTCATTCTAGAGCATTTTGGTAGATGCCCCAAGTCATTTATGACTTGTTGGGACCGATAATTCAGATCCCTAGCGACTCAGTCGAGAAATATCTCAAATTTCCTATTTTAGAGCCTAAAACTAAGGACTCGTTAACCAAAGTCAACTTTCCTTCAAAATGATTTTGAAATTAAATTCTGATAGTTCCCTCCTCTGGAATACCAAAACAATCAAGATTGACCTTCAGTTTTTGTTTTGGAGGTTTCATTTGCAAGTTATGCGGAATTGTGGATTTTAGGTAAGTTTATGGTCTAGAGAGGATCTTGAGTGGTAACTTGATGTTCGGAAAGTCAGGTCAGAATTATAAAGCTTCCATCAGGTCTAGAATTATAATTTTAGTCTAGGTGAGGTGTTGATATAATTTTCAGACTTGTTGCTGCATTTTCGAGGTGTTGGCGGAAAATGCACTTTTGGCTCCATTTGGTTTGAGTGGTCATTTTGCATAAACAGCCTCGGATTTCAGTTTCATCTATTCTGTTCAGTCCGAAAGGTTGTTTCATGCTATTTGCATATTTGGATTGTAAAAATAAGACTCTTTTTGATCTCCAAACCCCCGAACAAAAATCCTAAAAATGCAGAATTTGATCAGCAACTGTTGCAGGTCATGCATATCTACGTGATCGCCTACAAGATCGAGACCTAAGCTACACAATAACAATGAATTAGGAAACTACTCTACGTGATAGTTAGCTGGCTCACACGATCGCAAGGATAAAATTTATACTCAATACAATCACGTCTCATAGCCACGTAATCGTGATGAAGAGCCTGACTAGAAAGTATTTAATTTTCCAGTCATGATTCCTTTCATTTTAACTCAATAAAAATATGATTCTTCCTCCGATCCAAGGCAAAAAACCTTCTCAAACACCATTCCAAGTCCAACGAAACTCTCCTCAATGTTTTCTATCGATTTCTACATGAATTTTGGTATATTTTCATCTCTTCTTCTTCCTTATTTCCTTAATAACTCCATTAATGGCCTAGAGTATGAAGTTGATGAAATCATCCCATGACTCAATTATTTTTGTATACTTCTTTGTTAATTGGACATACATTACTCCTAAGATTAGTAATTCATCATAATTCCAATGTTAAATTTGTTGTGATTGATTCTTTGACCCCTTTAGGGTCAAATCTTTCCAAGATGATTTGAATCCCTTCCCAAATTCGCATTGTGCTAAAATTTGAAGCACGGGTTCCTGGCAACGTTACACACCCCATAGTGAAATTTATTTGCAGTTTTGGTAAGCCGGCCTCGCAAACCCATTTTAGGCCCAGTCTAGAACTTAGCAAAATACATATTGTTAGACTCGTACTAAGACATAGAATCCATTGACTCAAGTTTTAGATTAGTTTGAGATTTTTTGACGTTAGTCGGAGTATGATTTTTTTGAGTTGCAGCACTTCGTCGTCGAATGACAGGTAGGCTCCGTAGGGCCATCTCTGGTCTTATTGCTTTAATAACTATACTAAATAGAATCCTTGGGTTGGTTAGCTAGATTGTATAGTACCCCTGTACCATTCTTTCGTCTGTTCCTTGTTTATATTAATATTTTGGAACCTGAGTTATATGGGGTCAAGACTTAGTAGTTGATTAGAGATACCTGTGAAAGGCATAATATGTGGTTATTTAATGATTACATGTGATATATATGTGTTTTTGATATGTTGTTCATTCATGAAATGAGAGGCTGAGCCAAAGGATCTGATGAGAGTGCATTAGGGCTGGGTAGTATCACCACATGATTTATGAGCCACGATGGCTAGCTAATGATGTGTTGATAATGTTTCATAGCGGCATAAAGAAATAAATAAGGATAATTTAATAATAATAATAATAATATAAGTAATTATATTTTATGA
>JBDJHY010162224.1:0-12570 GCA_039654485.1 Withania somnifera | reverse complement strand
CTTTCAGGCCCAACGTGAGTCTATTCTCTTCAGGCCCAAAGAAATTGGGCCAGAGCTAGAGTATCTGTACTCTACATGGTTCAACCTTGAAAATAAAGAATATTATTTCAGTTGAAATTGCTTTTCCTTTTTGTTGAATAAGAAATTTGCAGATGCAACAGCACATGAATACTCTGATTATCCTCTCGAGCGGAAGGGTGAGATCAAGAATAGCGTTCAATTTTTAACTAATTTATCATTTTTGAGATTAATAACTCTGTGAATATCTTTACTTGTCCAGTATAATATAAATAAATGTCAAACAATACTTGGTCAGTTTAGAAAACCAATGAATATTTATCATTTTGTATTTGTTTTACTTTTACTATTAACTACTATACATTAGGCAAAATATTTTTTCAAAGCATTAAATTCATTATATTTAAAGGATAATATAATAAATTATCTCTATTATTTATTGATCTTAAGATGTGTGCTAAGTCAATCGTGGAGAAATATTGTTGAAGTAAATAAAAACAATGCAATTTTGATATAGCTTATATCATACGTACTACTTGTAGCATGGGGAAGAATGTGCACACATGTACTTGAAACTCGTACTATTAAAAGTGGGCAGCTTCCAATCTTCAAAGTTGAATTACACTTTTACTCCCATAGCACATCAGAATCATATTTAAAACATCTAAGAAATATTAAACAATAATAATTTAATTACCTTTCAAAAGTTTATAAATTTATAATTACTTTATTAAGCCTATTTAAATTCATGGCGTTATTTCCATCTTCCCTTATGTTGGATCTGGTACATTTTTTCAACTTCTTATAATAAACAGGGCAAATTTTTACATAAATTACATTTCTTTATACGCATATATCAATTAATCACATATTTTTAATTTTAAAAAATTCTAGAACTCGCTTCATTGATACATTGCCCAACAAAGTATCAGCAGATTCTTTACCTTAACCAACCATATTAGATTAAGGAATATAACCGAAATTACATTAAAAAGAAAAATCAGACCATCAATTTAATTCCTTACCAATTAGGAATTAAAAAATCACTTCAATAAAAAAAATGTGAATAAGAAAATTTGGGTTTAAGCTGATTTTGATAGACTTCCACACCACAATTTCATTGAACAATTTCTCAATTTTTTGTTGATTTTGTTCTATTTCCACTGTATATCTTCAATCATCAATTCGTTGAATTGAACAACACAGATTCATTCATCAAACCCATAATTTTGGATGATTTTTGTTTGATTTCCACTGCTCAATTACAATCATCGATTTCCACTTCTGTATTTTTTGTAATTTTGTCTGATTTTCACTCGATAATGGAAGAAGCATTAGACTTGTTAAGTAATCAGGTGTATGGGTCAACAATAACATTTACGAATCAAATAAAATCGAAGGAATAGTTATTTGTGCTGATACAAATTACAGACAACTAATAGAGGAGATAACTGCACAACTAGGCATCGATCAAGCAAGGAAGAAGATAAGATTAACATACTGTAATGCCTTGAGGCTACCCTTGGATGCCTCAAGGCTCTAAGGACTCACATGTGAGCCCCAAGTAAGCCCTTCGAATGTGCACCAGTTCAAATATTTAACCATATTACGGAATCAGTCTTGTAAAGGATAAAAAGTACTAAAGTTAGCCAACAGGAAAAGTCTAACAAATCTTATAAGTGAATCACAAAATGGGCATAATATGAGAAATACTTACAACTGACTCTATATCTGACACCTTTAATGAACTAGGGTGAACTAATAGGATAACCCCCAGACAGTTCTCAATAATAAACCAATAAGCATAAAAGAAAATAAAGAATAACTTTGGTCCCTAGCATGTGAGGTCTCACCAAGCTATTTAGAAAAGCTGCTTTACTAACCACCAGGCTGGATATGAAAACCTAAAACTACATGTCTAAAAGGACGCAGCCAAAACCGGTTAGTACTTCGAATATACTATTACTGGAGTGTATTTGTAAAACATTATAAATAATATGAAGCTGGAATTAAAATTCTACACAATGACCCAAACTACTGAAATAAGATAAAAAGTATAAGTCTTGTCTTATGGTTCAAATCATAAATGCAAGTCATATGTGTTTGGGTTAAGCATTTGTTTTAATATTTAAATCTTACTCATGAACTTGGGAGTTTCTTTCAGTCTACAGATACTACGATATGATCTACAGACTCCAGCATCATAAACTCACATTGAAAGAGGTCAAGTGTTCTGATCCCACACTAACAAAGAGGACGCCCTAACCTACCACATCTAGGACTAAACTTGTAAAGTCTAAAGTAGGATTCTTAATTAGAATAACTATAATTAAACTGTACAAGAAACATAGTTTTAGAATAAAAACATCCTCACTGATGGGCCGAATCAATCTTCTTGATGCTAAATAATTCTCTCAAAAATACATGTGCTCATTTTCTTAAAAAGTCTCTTAAAAGGGGGACATATCTTGTGCCCAAAACATAAATCATAATTAAGCCGGAGATCCCTAATTTTTGTCTCGCATATTGTGTTTGGTTTTCATAATTTTTATGAAGCATATACAACAAATCATAAGGGTTTTAATTTTAGTTTTGAGGATCTTCTTGAAATAAAAGCATAAAAATCCATTTAACTCTTAATGACTAAATTTGAGCACTCTAGTATGTGAAAATCATTTAATCATATGAAAATCATCCTAATACCCATAAAACAGGTAAAACATGTATTGTTGAAATCCTGAAGACAATGTAAGCATAATTCATGAACATTGAATTTTAACCCTAGATTTAAGAAATCATAATTAATCCAAAAACCTAAAGTTTTGGGAATGAGAGTGAAAGGGACTCTCATTGAATACCCTTGTACCTGATAGGGAACAGTTTCCTAGAGAAATATTGGAGAACAATACCCAAGTGCAACACTCGTCATACAAACGATAGTACAGAAAGCATGAGTCATCAACTCAAATACTGAAGACTAATGAAATTATATATAGTCAACCAAATCGTGAGAACTTGAAACTCTAGGATTGAACTCTATTCTTGTTCTTGAGAGGGTTTTCTTTTCTTTTCCTATCTTTTAGTGTTAAAGTGTAACTGAATAAGTAAATTAAGGGTTTTAGGTGTTTGTACTAGGGGTAAATAGACTAAAAACAATGTGGGTTTGGGATAATAAAAATAATGCAGGTTTGGGATTTAAAAGGTATGGAAAGTCCTTAATAACCCTTAGGAAAAAAGGGTTTGAAATTGAACTGGGAAAGTCCAATGGAAAATTCAAGGCACCATCAAATCGGTCGACTGATACGTTGGCTCTGGCCCTCTTTTGGTGTGTCACTGCACGAGTTCCACGAGACAATCCACTATCTATAGACATACATGATAAACCGTGGATTGGTGGTAGGTGTGGGGCTTCATGTAATTTCCATCGTGGTCATCTATGTGATTCCCAATATTTCTAAACGTTTAGAGTATTATTGGGACTACCATAAGTCATTTATGACTTACTATGATTGATAGATTGGATCCCTAGCGGTTCTATGGGAAAAATTCTTTCATAATCATTTCTTTTTGGACCTTTCCTAGATTATATGATCTCGAATCACCTTTCCAAAGATTCCATTGAGTCTAAATTTCATTTATATAAAGATTTCATATATAGAGTGCTATAATTAAACTCCGTGTCCATTCTAAACTTTAATTTCTTGAAATCGGGGTTGGATGGGGGCCAAAGAATTGTGATTGCATAAAAGGGATCGTGATCACGGTGAGCCGAGAAAGTCAGGGTCCTGATTGCGTAAGACCTTTTTCCAAATGCGATGAATGCCTGGCTGGCCTATAAATATAGCTTCTTGATTTATTTCTACACGAAAGTTTCCATTTCTTTATGTTTCCTAGAGTTAAAATTAAAGTTTTAATCAACATTTTGAGTTTTTTGTTACTGGGATTGTATCTAGGTGATTCTATGCCGTGTTTTACCTAGTAATTTCTCATTTTTCATATTTATTATAAAGATTTCTATTGAATATATTCTTCCATGACTTATGTCTTTTGATTCTACTGTTATAACTAGCTCTATTTTGTGTCATATGATGTACGAGCTTTGCTCTACGCGTGGGTATAAATATTGTCATTTTCAGAACTATTAGGGCTTACCAACCCGATTTTACCCGAGTTTTTTCCCCGCTATTCATATAGAAATGGGTCTTATTTTACTCGTATTGGAATACTGATTATACTTTTGCTTGTATTTCATAATTTTAAGCCTCATACGTGATTCTGGATATTTGTAGCATGCTTTTCGAGGACATCACCGGAATCTAGGTAGGCTATGATCTAATTTCTTCAGATTGGGTATTAGTATAGTATATGTATGGTAAAACTCCATTTCAGGGATAAAATGATTATTCAGGCCCCCATCTGTTTATTTATCCAGCCTTGTCCTATTTAGCTGGCTTGTAGCTTAATTACTTAACCGGGGACGTATTGTCGTGCCCGGATGTCTCATGCCGAATATGTACTGTAGTGGTTAGGAGAGGAGTAATACCTTTTATGCGTATCATTGTACGCAAATTCTTGACCACAGTGAGGTTGAGGAAGGGATTAAACTAGTGATCATAGTTTAGCAGCTCGCCGCCAATGTAGGCTGGTGGATTTAGAACCGATCTAGGTAGGCTGATTATTTATGTTTTACTTGAGCTGTTATGTGTGACTAGTGTAGGTGTGGATCCCTTTTGGGGCCATATATAGCCTGATACAGCCTTATTGGTCCGTTAGTAGCCTAACGTGATTACCCTGTAACTATTTGGGTACAGTACGATTATGTTGGGTTATTAGCTTTCTTTTGTGATGTTGTTATACCCATCCCTATTTGGAATTTCTAGGTAGTTATCATCCTTATACGTTTTTTTTTCCCTTTCCCTATACGTTCCTAGGAGAGAGTGGTATTGGACTAAGTTTTGGTAGATCCGTTTGTTCCCCTGTATGGGTGTGTTACTAGCCCTTAAGGGGGGCACTTTTGAGTAACTATGGCATATGGGATATAGTTACTTGTGGCTATGGGTTGTGGCTGGGCTAGGGGAGATTACACCATGTTACTAGGTATTAATAGCCATCTTATAGGTTCTAGTTAGGGGCCTTAGGCCAGTCAGTATGTTGGTTGGTTCCTTGTTAAGAGCATCTGTTAAGGCCAGTCAGTATGTTGGTTGGTTCCTTGTTAAGAGCAACTGTTAAATGTCGAAAAAGGTAACTGGATTTTTGATAGAGTAATTACTGGGAGCGGATTTCTTATATATATACTATACTTTCCATGATTGTTCCCATGAGCAGTATGGAAATATTTTCTTACATTATTTGAGGCTATTTTCTCACTATCACAGTGTTTTCTTGATACTTCCTACATGTCGACAAATAGATTTTACTAATATATGGATTTTTGCGTACATTGCGATAGATGGATTTTAGTATGATACAGATTTTTCATACTTGGTTGTACTAGATTTTTCATTGAGATATGATAGACGAGATGAGTTTGAGTTTTGGCCTTTTGGTCCTAATAACTATGATGTTAAATGAGTTTTCACTAGTTTTGTATATGGGTATAGGTCCCTCCACGGACCCTCCAACCTAAGGCACCATGCCTGGCGTATTATGCATGGCCATGAAAGGGGTATATAGAGTAGGTTGGGTAAGTATAGGGATAAGATTCCATGGGTCCCTTTTGATTTTGGGACTATCCTAGAGGGGGAGCATGTCAATGCTTGTGATAAGTGTTCTGCTACTTTCTAGTGCCCCTGCATGCCTACTTTTCTATTGTTTGTGCCCACCAGGCTTAAGGAGGGAATTCACAGTAAGTTTTGGTTGAACTATTGTATTTACTAGTGGAATGGGATGCTAGGTAGATTTTTTGTGTTTATTTCCTATACTTAATTAGCTACTTTTACCTTCCATTTTCTGTATTCGGGGTAAGTATCATTGGTTGAGTAGTGGCTTAGATGGAGCCCAGGTACGTTCACTTACTTTGATTTTGGGTTTTCGGATGTTGTTACATACTCGTACTTATCCACCGTGCTCTATCTTTCCTGTTGAACTTTGCTTATGCCCCGATGATAGTTTAGCATGCCGATTACTGTTACTTTTTTGCACTACCTTCTAGTTTTACCGCTTTATATTATCATAGACCTATTTTACTACCTCTTCTTTTTTTATTTGTACATTGTTTGGTACTGATACTGCTCTTTTGTTCCTTTTTTGTTGTGCAGATACCATTAGTGGTCCTCGGAGATGCCGTGATCGTACGAGGTAGACGCAACGGTTTGTAGAGATTATAGTAAGCTTTGTTTTTTGATCTGATCATGATTTCCTTAATGATAGCCTGCTTTATTTTGTTCCAAGCAGGCCCTGTGTAGTTTGCACTTTTGTAGGAGTTGCTTGTATATATATTATTTGGATAATTTGTATAGTAGCTTCATTTTCCATTGACACCAGGTTTTGGGATATGGGTTGTATATCATTTTTTTTCTTTCGCCTTTACTTATATTTTTTCCTATGTTTAATGTTGTTGGCTTGATTTGAGTGACTATAGATCATTATATTTGGCTCCAAGCTGTAGTGTTAGGTTTGTCTACTGGAGGATTGTAGAATCCACCATGACTCAAATTATCGAGTCTTGACATGAACCTCTCTTGAATTTCCTAGAGTTTGTTCATAGCATCAGGAACAAAATGCGGGCCTACAATAACTTCCTCACCAACCTCAAACCAACCAATTAGATACCTACACCGCCTCCCATTGCCTCAAATGAGTCATCTAAATACTTTAGTGATAGTTGCTTTTGTATGCAAATTTAATCAAAGGTAGGTTCTCAACCTACTTAGCCTTGAAATCAATTGCACATGACCTCAACATATACTCTATAGCTTGAATAGTCCTTTTTCTTCACCATTTGTCTGTGGATGAAAATTCGTACTGAACTGAACATGGGTACCAAGACTCATATGAAACAATCTCTAAACTGAGATGTAAATAATTGACCACGATCTGATATAATAAACAGCGGTACACCATGTATCCGAACAATCTCCCTCAAATAGATCCTACCATAATGATCTACTGAATAACTGGTGTGAGTAGGTAGGAAATGGGAAACATTTGTCATTCGGTCTACTATAACCTATATGCAATCATACCTTTGCGCTAATGCTAAACCGGTGAGAAAATTCATATTAATAACTTCCCACTTCCATGTTGAAATCTCAAACTTCCGCATCTCGCTTGCTAGAATTGGTGCTATACCTTCAATTGCTGACAATTAGGACACTTCACCACAAACTCTGATATGTCCTTCTTCATAACTTACCACCAATATGCCTTTATCATATCTCAATAACTCTTAGTAGCTCCAGGATGGATAGAATACTAGGAAATATGAGCCCATAACATAATCCTCTCTCTCAAACCATTAATTTCTATAACACATTGATAATGAAAAACCCATCTCCCCTATTTAGAAAAGACTTGTACCTTATGCTTATGGATTGCCTCTTTCAACTTAACAAAAATTTGATCTCTATCTTGCTTCTCTTTCACCTCAACAACAAGAGATGACCCAAAAGACTTTTGAACAAGTATCCGATAATCCTCTGCCAAAATCAATCTAATACCAATGTGGAAGACTATGCACCTCTCTAGATAAGTCCCTCTTATCTCCATCAACATACGACAGACACCCTAAAGAAAACTTTCTAAAGGCATTATCCACTACATTGTCCTTTTTCAGATGATACATCACAGTCATGTCATAATCCTTTAACAACTCAAGCCATCTCCTATGATGAAGATTCAAATCCTTCTGATTAAACACATGCTTCAAGCTCTTATAATTAGTGAAGACATCTACATGCACTCTATATAACTGGTGCCTACATAATTTCAATGAAAAAACCACAGTTGCAAGATCAAGATCATGGGTAGTGTAATTCTTCTCATGAACCTTCAGCTGTTTAGAAGCATAAACTACAACCTTATAATAATACATCATAACATAACCTAAAAAAACTATTGAGGCATCAAAATATATAATAAACCCATCAGAACCATTAGGCAAAGTCAACACCAGAGCATATATCAAGCTAGCCTTCAGCTCTTGAAAACTCCTCTCATAAGAATCAGACCACTCAAACTTCACTTTCTTCTAAGTCAAATGGGTCAAGGGAGAGGCTATGAAAGAGAAGCCACGAAAAAAAATCTATGTTAATACCCAGATAGACCCAGAAAACTACGAATCTGATGGAGAGGTAGGTATAGTTAAGGACAAAGTCAATCTTTTGGGAATCTACATGATACCCTCACTAGAAATGATATGACCAAGGAAGGCAACTGGGTAAAGCAAAATCTCACACTTAGAAAACTTAGCATACAACTGTTGCTCTCTAAGAGTACAGGGAACAACTAAAATATCGTTTGCATGCTCCTCCCCCTTTTTGGAATAAACCAGAATATCATCAATAAAGACAATCATAAATAGGTCTAAGTAGGGCTTGAAAAACCTATTCACGAGGTCCATGAAAGATGTAGGAGAATTATTCAAATCGAAAAACATGACCACAAACTCAAAATAGCCATAAAGAGTACGAAAAGTTGTCTTTGGAATATATAACTCTCTGACCTTAAGTTGATGATAGACAGAACAAATATCAAACTTAGAAAAATTTATAGCACCTTGTAGCTGATTGAAAAATTCATCAATCCTCAGAATAAGATACTTATTATTGATTGTGACTTTGTTTAGTTGATGGTAGCCAATGCACCTACAGAGGGAACCATCTTTCTTAGCACGAACAGGAAAGGAGTACCCCAAGGAGACACACTCAGACGGATAAACCCCTTGTATAAAAGATTGGCTAATTAGTCATTCAAATCTCTAAGATCTACTGGTTCAATCCTATATGGAGGAATATAATAGGCTAAGTGCCTCGAATAAGATAACTACCGAAGTCTATCTCTTTATCAGGAGGGACTCCAAGTAAATACTCAGGAAACACATAAAGAAACTTTTGAACTACAGGGATAGATTGAATATCAGGAGTCCCTGAATCATAGTCCTAAACTTGAATAAAATGATAAAGACACACCTCAGAAATCATCTTTCTAGCCTTCATTTAGGAAATGAACCTACTGTTAGGAACAGTTCTACTCTGTCTATCAGGAATCTGGAAGCAGACAACTCTAGTCCTGTGATAAACAACAACATGAAATGAATGGAGCCAATCCATCCCTAGAATAATATGAAAGTCTACCATATCTAACTCATGCAAATCAATAGGAACAACCATTCCCAGAATAGAAATGGGACAACTATGGTAGACTCTCTCAACTAGATCAGGATCACCAATAGGTGTAGAAATAGAGAATGACTCAAATCAAATATCAAGATACCAAATTTTCTATCAACATATGAGGATACGAAAGAAAGAGTAGCTCCGAGGTCTAACGATCCATAAATATCCACCTCATAAGCTCTTCACATACCTATCACCATATTAGCTGACTGCTCTTTATCCTAATGAGAGCCTAAAGAATACAAATGGATTTTGCAATGGACTCCACCAGTAGAAGTAGGAGCACCCTTCAAAGGTTGGAGTGCTACTAGAGTTATTGCAGGGCTAGTTGTCTATGGTCTGGCACTACACTGAAAAACTGTAAGACAATTTGTTTGCCTATGCCTTGGAAACAATCAAGAATAACAGTTTCTCAAAGGACAACCAAGAAGACTATGACCAATCTGAGCATACCCAAAACATTCATTTTGTCAAAGACGATACTAGCCTAAATGGACCATACCACACTTCTGACAAATAATGTCATTACCCTACTGAGATGACTTGTTTTGATGATTCCTCAAATGTCTGAATGCTGAAGGTGCTAATCCCCTAGAACCCTATTGCTTCTTCTGTCTGGGCAAATTAGACTTAGGCTAACTAGCTACAGAATGACTAGAGTTAGCCTTCTTACTCTATTGACGATGTCTATACTTAGACTTATTCTTAGTAATTTTCTCAAGATAGACCATCAATCAATCGATGTCCATATCTGTATCTCAATAGAGTTACTCTCTCCACGTAGATCAAATAAGGAGAAATATCATAAATGAACATATACATCATAGTATGCATAAAAACAATCATCTCTGGAACATACCTCGATAACTTAGTAAACTTCATATTGTACTCAGTCACAAACATGGAGCCCTCTCCAAACTTAAAAACTCACAATCCCTCTCTTGCCTCTTGTTTCTAGTAAAGAATGAACCCATAATGCAGTCTCAAACTCCTCCCATGATGGGAGAACAAATCCAATTTCCCCTATTTTTCCTCCACAAATAACACCAAGATCTTGTGACATCCTTCAATTGATAAGCTACCAAGTCAACCCTATCAAGATCTAAAACTCTCATCATGTCACAAATTTGATAAACCTCCTCAATAAAATTCTTTGGGTCATCCACAGTCCTAAAACTATAGAACTGTGGAGGACTCAACCTCAGGAACTCCCTCAGCTTCACAACTCAAACATCAAGAGAAACTGGCTAAACCACAAGAACCTGAACTAGATACTAAGCCTATGCCATCACAGTCTGAGCCATTATCTACATCATGTTGCCTAACTCTATGGTGATGATGTTTGTTGGTGGCTACTATGGCTAAGGAGATGGTGGATCATGGTTCTGCTAGTTGTTGTTCTCGGCTTGGTGAGCTGATTATCTTAGAAGCATGATCTGAAACATGTAAATCATGAGTAAGAAAGAGGAAATATCTCAAAGTTAAACTTCACATAACGAAAGAGAACATTAATAAATGGAGATGTTTCCTAAATGTTCAATATCCACTCAACCATAAATGTGTTGCAATCACACACACAAATGAGATTCTACCTAACCCTAACTTTAAGACTTAACCTAGAAATCTTTAAAACTAGTGCTCTCATACTACGCTTTTCACGCTCGGAACTTACCCCCTGGGCATGAACAACATACATAGATACTAAGTTGCCCCAACAGCCTCAGAAGGACCACATAGACTAGGCATATCTCTAGACACATCCCTTTGCGGAAGTAATATCAACAAACAATAGAAGTGTAATGGTCTTCTCATAATAATTAATAAATAGTCTCAATAAAAGTATAGATAACTTAAGTCTAAAAATCATATATCTCAGTCTGAAAGCCTCTACTAGATGAATAATGGACTGTTAGCACAAGAGTTTACTAGCTAGTTTCTAACAAATGAAATAATAAATAATAAAGATAAATTCCAAGCTCTAAATAAAATAACAAAAAACTTCATAGCTTGCCCTTGAACCAAGTGAAGACTCACCAATCTTCTATCGTTAATGTAAGTAATGTCAACCTCGAACATCTAGATGATTGGAAGTATCTGCATGGTGGTTAACACGTTCAACAAGAGTTGAATCAGCACACAAAACATTTACTGAGTACATGAGCAGGTATAAAATAGGATAAATAATATAATGATAAGTACTATGAAATGCATGAACAGTAAATATAAAATTCAGCTCTAACTCAAATTAGCAATTTAGCAGTTTAGCAGTTTATAATAAAATTAGTTAAAAAGCTCAGATCTTAAGTAAACCCAGCTAAAAAACTTAACTATTCAGTTTTTAATAAAATATGAAGACTTACTTTAAAACAAGCTTTCATTTTCTTCCATTCAAACCATTCAATTCTAGATTTTTTTTGGGAGTTTCTATAACTGTTGTCTCCCTAGCACACACAAGTGTTCGTGGTCATGAAAGTAATATAGTGGCTCTTTGTGAGCTAAATATCAAACCCACTGGGACTTGGAAATTATTAATTAGTTCGGCCAATCAAGCTATATGAGGACTTTAACTTTAAAATTGCAAATTTAGAATTCAAGAGACGGTATTACCTAGTATATAATTAAAGTGCATATAAGATGAAAATAGATAAGTGGAGGTAGAACGTGGTGTAATTCAGGAGTAAGAGCGATTCTAGGGCTATGTCAGTGCACACACAATTAAGGACTTAACTTAATTTAAGGTCTTTGTTCCGCTGATTGTTAAGTTAGGGATTGAAAGTATGACTAGGGATTGATTATTCGTTAGTCACCAATTAATGAAGCAACAACTACACCCAATTACAGTGTTGTTAACTGTTCATAAAAGCATTAAAACCATCTTCCCTAGTTTACCTAAGCGAAGCAACTAAGTACACGATTATGTATTAGTTAACTAGTTATATTACTAATATCGGATTAAGGTTAATAACATAAACACACTTTTTCTATTCCCATTCACTCACAAGATTATTGGATTCAACAACCAAGCAAGCATAAGATTTGCTTCTAATAGTGGCCAATAATTAAAAACACCATAATAATAAAATAGAAGAACAATCAGTTAACTGGAAACCAAAACTTTATATTAATTATCATCCATACATGGTGTTTGAACCGCAGGCCCTAGAACTAGTGCTTTTATCCCATACAATACATAATTACTATGGAGTTCAAAGATAAC